>JBBPRH010000136.1:0-53594 GCA_038092915.1 Boletus pseudopeckii
GGCTTGGGTTCGCCACTTCCTTTGCGGGGGGGTGGTTTCGCGGGGGGGGGGGTGGGGGGGGGGGGGGGTGGTAGCACCACGCTTTCCTCCTCGGGGTCGTCGTTCTCCTTCGCAGGGTCAACGCTGGAAATCACCTCGGCTTCCTCGTAATCTTCCACGACGCGTTCGAGGTCTGTTACAACGTCCCGCAACCTGCGAACTTCCTCGTTCACGTCCCCTTTCTGCTTCTCCCGGACCTCCTCGGCGACTGCTTGAACGAGTGACTTGATGACTGTCCACATTTCCAGATGGTCCCGTGACCACCATTGGGCAGGCCACTGTGCGATCATAAAGGCAAGGGTACAAGCCTTGTCGGTTGACCCCGAAAAGTCCTTGGCAACAACTCTGTGGAACCATGGCCTAAGGAAGGCCATTGCCAAGCGCACGGAGCCTCCGGTCGCGTCGCGCAGGCGATGCTCGGCGGAGAGTCGCAAAAACTGGTCAGACATATCTTGGCAAAATTGTCGGAAACTCGGTTTCCGCTCCATGGTATCCCAAGACAGACTGTCCAACGATGGCGGTGATGACTTGGGGTCGTGGTCTTGGCGCAGGAAGTAGGACGGAAGTTTATCGATCAAAGAAAGAAGCGGGACAGAGGCTAGAACAGCCGGAGCGGGAATAGCTCCGTGCACAAGAACGTCCTGCGATTCCAGTGCATATCTATACCACTTCCAGTAATCAAGGTGTCTCCTAGGAAATTGAGTTGTTAAATTTGAATGGGATTGGAGTGGTAGGTGGACCTACTCTCTGGGGGTACCTTTCCGCAGCAACTCCAATGCGGTGGCCGCTCGGCCGGCTAGCATCCTTGCATCGATTACAGCAATTTCGACATCATGTTTCAGACCGACCTTGTAGCGTCGGGTAGCTTCCCAGATTGCCCAAACGAAGCTGAAAGTAGTCGAGATAAATGGGGACATATGCCTCTGGGTCCAGTCCATATGTTGGGCAACATCTCTGTATGTGCAAGCGGAGGCGACTGACTCGCCAGGGGCAAACGAGGGATCTTTCAGTTGCTCAGCCGCTCGCGTGAAATGTTCGTTAAACTTTTGCCCGATGAAGTAGGGCTGGGCCGCATCGTCGAAAATGCGTGAGCGAGTCTTGGGAGTATAGACGCGGAAGAGGAAAGGATTGTCTTGGATGAGAGAATCGAAAGAGAATTCAGAGCCGAAGCCATACTGAGGAAGAGGATTCCCAGAGATCGGGCTCTGCAGTGTTTGAGCCAGAAGCTCAGAATCATGGGTAGGGATAGTCATCGTCGAGAGTCAGAAAGTCGACCCAAGATGCTGGGAACGCAAGGGTTTTCTATCATCGTAAAAGTTGGAACTCGTGTTCGCCAGGTGTTATCACTGCCTATCCAAGATATGGATCGAGCCTGGAGCGTGAGTGTTGGTGAACATGACCTACACCACGTGTAGTCCGTGCGGCGAACAGCAGTTTGCGAATTTGCGTCGACTGCTTGCCGGACACCCAGTTCGCCTCTTGATTAACGACGCCGCCGTCCAAGCAGCGGTCGAAACACGATTTAGTTGACGTCTTCGCCGTCGAGTCCTTGCAGTGCCAGCACGAGTTGACGCGCGCTGTGGTAAATTTCGCTCCAAGCTCCGAATCCACGCCCCGCAAGATGCATGGCTTCCTCGTGTACGTTCAAACTGCCCGTGGTGCAAGCTTCCGAAATACCGGATTACCAAGATCGCTTGGTGCTACTAATCTTCAACTGCTGTGTCCTCGGATCGGTTTACTATAGAATCATGAACCTAAGCGTAGTTCATTGCGCAGCAAACTCTTGTCAGGCAGATTCGCTCAGGTCTAGATCACTTGGCGAGCCCTCGCAATGGCAAACAACCCGGAAAGCTCATTGGCTTTTCCCGAGCAGCACATCGCAAGGCTAGGTAATCTGATCTTGGCATCCCCTTTCAGACTTGGGGATTGGAGGCTTAATTAGACAGGAACCACGCGAATCCAAAGACGGACTTCAGTGCTACCACTGGCAGGCGAGTAGCCGTCTTCTCTTTGCGGGTCTTGGCGGCCACAGTACTGTACCTCAGAAGCCCTGCTCAACTGCTCAACCAAACTTTATGATCGGTGGACGCACCTCATCCTGGAAGAGTTGATCCGATGTGCCCTTTACTCAACATAGCCGTCGGCCTTATCTTCGTCTCGTGGCATTTATGCGGTTGCATCTCCACAATCCTACAACTTTTTACCCCATTTGTAGACAAATTAGACGGCCATTCATTGACTCTCCCTACTCAGGAGCGCCAAAAACCGGAAAGAAGTGGTCGAGGCCGGTGAAGTGCAAACCATCCTACCATGCTCACGTCTTATTCCTCGTGCACCGAATCATCCAAAGAGCAGTACTGGATCTATGCTTCATCATCAAATCTTGGTTTTCTTGGCGGATAACAAGAGGTTGTCGCTACGTTGGGTCACTAAACCAGATTGCATGGCCGATCTCAGAGTCTTGTCCGCAGTCAGTTCAGGGCCGCTCCATTTCCGATATATGTCGATCTAAACCATCTAGGACTTTCTCGATGAATTATGTCCCGTAAAGCACGCTTAACGGGGGATGTAATTGCAACCATATAAATGTGAGCTGCTCTTGTTCGACTCCCAACATACATGAACACTATCCGCGATGGCTTCATTGTACCGTCTAGCCACCGGGGCTCTCCTTGATGCCATTCCTCGCAAAGTCGTCTCCGCTTCCTTCAGCCATTCAGCCGTCCTCTCTTCTGCAGCTCTTTCAACTGAGCCATTTGAGTCCCCCAACGCTCCAGTGATATTCGACATCTTCGACGCCCCTGAGAAACTTCGAGAGGGGAACACCTCAGACGAACCATTCAAGGCATTCAATTCCCTCTCTACCGCGCGTGCAACATCTACTAGGGCGGGCCCTTTGCATTCAAAGAGCATCCACACCGATGTCTTAGGCTTGCCGTGGTCTCTTCCCCCACCCGTTACTTTCGACGGTCCCGCCTGCCCTCCACATATGTCACCATCGACCTTGAAAAAACGCCGTCAACAACGCCAAAATTTAACTGCGAGAAGAGTTCGTGGGTCTCCCGCTGTATCATGTAGTGCCTTTACATCAAAATCGCAACTCCTTTACAAGCTATTTGATGGGCCATCCCGTATCACTCGCTACCAATATCCAACATCGCAAAATGAGGTGTGTGATGGTATACCTCTCATTGGTTTATCACTCTCTGATCGCCCTCATTCACTAGTGGTCCTCCTTCACATATGTTTCCTTAACCCTCTGCTTATCCAGCGCCTTTGGCTGGCTCGCACTCAAGGATAACCTGAACCTTACTCAACAAAATAATGTCAGATCTCCATGATAGCGATACCTGTTTCACCCATTGTTTTTTTATCGTCAGAGGTTGTATCCACAAGTAAGTAGCCCGATTGATTTATCTTTCCGTCTGGGTCTAGTCTCTAATCGATTGATAGATATATCAGAATGCATATAGATATGCAACGTTTCTGGATGTTACTCGGTGTGCCTGGGCCACGGTCCTCTGGACACTTTGGTCACTCAGTTCTGCCTGATACCACTGCCTAGGTCGCACCGCATACTTAATTTGTTTCTCTTGTATGTGAACGTGTATCGTTTTGCCAATTCGCATACCCTAGAACTCACATGCTCTACGATACCGTCCATGAGCTCGTGTGTGCGTGTAGTTATTATGTTTTCCACACATTCCTGTCCAAGCCACTAGATCTGGTCTCATTGATTTAAGGAACCCCCATTCCGGTTACACGTACCGTACGGCATGATGTCGGTGGTCAGCACATGAACGCACAGCATGGATTTGGTTGCAGGTGAAAGCATGAGCGTCATGCGGCGATAAGTGTTGATATAATCACATTCCATCACCAGCCTCATAATTCTTGCAAATGGGAAGTTGCAGTCTAATCCTAAAGGTGTGACAATTCCCATTCCATGTTAATTTTCGTCCGTCTTACTGTGGGAGACTTGGGAGATTATCCGAAGGGGAAGCTTGCAAAACGCTTCCAGAGGGGCTAAGTTTGGGCAGTGCGAGGTGCGATCACGTAGCTGTGGATTCTATTTTTCCAGAAACAGGTCGAAGGAATATTGTGGCCGCATCAGCCTGAGGGAAAGATGTCAAAATAGACGACCGCACGTCCTGTTAGTCGAGAATGCAAACAAAGATAGGGTTGTCTGATTTGGTTTGTACGTACTTGATTTGTGCTCCTATGACGCTGTCAGTCAATCATCCTGAGAAAGAGATGATGAAGTCGGGGCAGGTCACATTGAAAACTGTAGCAGTTTAGTCAAACGTTCGATGAAAGCTTGTGAAAGTCTTTCGGTCCGATGGCTCATCGACATGGAATTTCATGTCGGTGCGCGGTCGCGTCGGGACGCTCTCAGCTTGTGAGTGTGCACTACGGTAGACTACATGGCCGTGGAATGAAAAGAATTTGCGCGGAAAATGCCGGCGCGGAGGGTCTAAAAGTCCGACTCGGAAAACTGATGAGCCTCTGACTCGGAGGTCATTACTTATCATACTTACTCGTATTCTCGAACGGTTTGCCTCAGCTCGAGACACGAGCTCACCGTTGTTTGAAACAGAGTACCACTATTCCGATTAGTGGCGTCCAACCCGGGTGTATCTCAATGACAGTGACAGCCAACACAACGGTGAGTATCACGGAGCTTTCGATAAGTCCTCGCCGCAACTTGGACTTCTCACCGCTTAAGTAACACACAAATTCGGAGGTAATATTTGGGATCACCACGTCACGGGCTCTATGCGATATCTCAGTCCCTTTGGTTTTGTAATCCGAACACCTTGTAGCCTAGTCTAGTTTCATTCGCTGCTTGAAGCTTTCTACCCTTGAACTCACTGTCGCGAGATTTTTTTCTAGCTGGCATCTGCGTGGCGAGCTTATCTATGCAGATCAGTGACGTTTCACTCATTTCCAGGGCGCGCTGTCAAAACGTGTTGTGGCACATTTATTCGCTTCTCCGTGGTTATATCAACATCAGCCTTGAGCCTGAGGCTCCACCCTGTTCTGCTTCGAGTTAGTCCCTCCTCGTCCTCGGACTCACTTACCTACTCGCAGTGCACAATGGAGATTCTCGTCACTGTCTCCAATGC
Organism: Boletus pseudopeckii; assembly: GCA_038092915.1. Lineage (NCBI taxonomy): Eukaryota > Fungi > Basidiomycota > Agaricomycetes > Boletales > Boletaceae > Boletus > Boletus pseudopeckii. The sequence continues at coordinate 5,166 of JBBPRH010000136.1, forward strand.
CTTCTACGGTGTTGGTATGATGACATGGGATGTCTTTCTGACGTTAGGCAATCTTGTGCGATTTAGCCGTCCTATTGGAAAAGTAACGCCCGAAGGTCATCCGGGCTATGGAGGGTCATGGCCAGAATACAGGCCACCCCAGGAAGGCGACAGCCGGTGCTCTTGCCCAGCGCTCAACGCACTGGCTAACCATGGTGCGTCTGCATGCGCAACCCGGCTCACAGACCCGTTTTCGCATTTAATAAAAAATCCCTTTAGGCATCCTTTCGCGCAGTGGACGAGGCGTCAAGTTCACCGACCTCACGGACCAGATTCGTACGACCTACAACTTTAGCCCTTCGTTTTGCTCTTTCGTGCCACACTTTGCCGCCCGCATATTGAAGAAGAACTACAGCGAGGATACGTTCGATTTGGAGGAACTTGACTTGCACAACGGCATTGAACATGATGCTTCACTCACCCGTACGTAAAATGATCTGACGCACTGCGAGTAAAGACTGACTAATTGGCACCGACTAGGACTGGATACGGCACTGCAACCCAACCAATCCGTGAAGCACCTCGCGTTTATCGAGGAACTTCTCTCGTTTTCGACTGGTAAGGATGAAGACGGAAAACCGCTCCTCACCAAGAAAGACATGTCTCGCATTATGGGCAAACGTCGCGCAGAGGCAAAGGTGACCAACAAAGAGTACACCTTGAGCCTCTTCCACAAGATCTTTGGCAGTGCCAAGTACGTTATCCATTTCCGTCATCCATCCCATTTGTTTAAGTAGGATTAACATGGCGGCCTTTGCTCGTTTCGGCTAGTTCGTCTACGATGCTCACCATCTTTGGTGGCCGAATAGAAGACCTTCGGACGGTTCTTTTGGAAGAGCGCCTTCCAGAGGGTTGGGAATCGCGTGTCCGCAAGCCATATGGGCTGACGATACTCGCCTTCAACTCTACTGTCTTGCCAGTGGAATTTGGGGTCCGAGAGGCGGACTGGGCGGCTGATGCGAAACAACTCGCTGACAGCCAAGCTGATGGAAAAGATGCGTAAACTACTCTAAGTGTCGTGGCTGACGAAAGGCAAGGTCGATTAACGTCGATCGTTGAAATGCTTCATTTATGATACTGCTTGTTCGTCTCTTGATTCTGTATCACGATATCTCATTTGTATGATCAACACACTTTTATGTACGGTATAGTCGATCGCGTATGCATGGTTTTCACAGAAATTCGGGGTGCGCCTTGGCGATGTCCAAAAAAACGGAAGGTGGGCGTGGCAACGCAAGTCCATGCTGACATACAGTAAAATTTATATACCAGTCGTATAATGAGTATTGCTACATATCGGGTCAAGAACGAAACAGCATTTCAGGCCCATGATACATGTCGATTCAAAACTAGTTCCCCCCACTCGCACTGTTTGTCAGCCAGAACCAATGGTCATTCCCCGTCTCCACTTGGTCATACCCACCTCCATGCGTCCCAAAGCCGGGTGGGCCATGTGCATGATTGTTGCCTGCGCCAGGACCATAACGGGCCTTGGAGAGCGTGAGATCGATCGGGAGGCAGTGCAGGAAAGGGACAGGCGACGAAGGGATGGGTGTACGGGACTAGACCAAAGAGAGCGCATCAATAGTGAGCGATGAGAGCGGCAATGTCGTTAAAGAGGAAACGAAAACATACCTCCCATACACGGCCCTCGCCGACGATTCGCCTCAGACACGGAGACTCCCGCATGAGCATGCGGACGGCGAGAGGGGTAAGCAATGTGCCGCCTCTGGATGACGCGCCATGCGATCCACCCGCTCTGGCATCTGGACCAGAACCGGTGCTACTCCCGGAAATGTCTGTACCGCTGGTGTCGATGATCAACTCTCGCAGTACCCTCGCACGCGAGAGGATACCAGCCAGCACACAGACCTCGGGTCTTACTCCTGATTTCGCTGCGTGTCCTTTGATTCGACCGGGCTTTCTACTCGCCTTGACTGAGGTTGGGGACGCAAAGGCATCCCCTATTACGATGCCCAACACTTGGATACCTTCGCAGTGTTCCACAACCTCTTTGAGTCCAGCGGGAGAAAGCTGGGGAAGATGAAGAATCGAGAGTGTAGACGGGAATGAAGCGACGAGTGAAGGCGAGTTCGGGTCGGGATTGAAATCCGGGTTGGGAGGATTTGCAGGGCCCGCACCGGGCAGGTCGTCGTCGTCGTCGTCGTCATTGTCGTTGTCATTGAGATTACCAAGGGGAAAGGGAAAAGGAAACCCTAAAAAGTTGGGTGGAGGAGCGGGGTTGCCTGGATTGGGTGGAGGTTCGCCTGCGGTTTGGTTTGGATGGCCCAATGGACCAGCTTGGTCTCCAACACCTGCTGCACCGAGACCAGCCCCGCCGTGAGAGTTTCTACCGCCAGCATCCTGTGATGTGTCAGCGCGCTCTGAAGAGCCTTTTATCTCGCTGATCCAACCGCCGCATATGGCGAGGGCATCTCTCGGTGAAAGGCGAGAAATGATGCGGGCAATGTGTGATTGAAGGCCAGGATAAGAGGCACGAATGTCGACAGATAGGTGTGTAAGAGGTGGAGTAGAGAAATTGAGGGGAGGAAGCACGTTTTCTTGAGATGGCTGTTGGATATGTGAGGGGTGCGACAGCTTCGTAGAAGCAGAGACATACGAATATGGTGAAGGACAACTCGCGAAGACCGGGGGTGTGGGATAGGGCCTTGAGGGCGATGATATGGGTTATCCTCGGGCAACCGATCAGGTGCAGACCACGGAGGCGGGGCAGCTGAGCAAGAGTGGCGTTGAGCACGGTAGCATCAGTGTCCTGGGACATCTGTGGCGCGTGAGCTTTGTGGCACGTGTGGTAAACGGGACACATACGAATAGAGTGAGGTGGGCGAGTGTCCGTTGCATGCCAGCAGTCCAGATTGGCAAGGCGTCGATGACGTTCCAGGAAGGGAAGTCGAGCGAGAGGCTCTGGAGACCGGTGCGATCCTGGAGGACGGCCATTTGCCTGGATCCGAGCGAGGCGGGTATCCTCAAATGGTGGAGCCTTTGCTTGTCGACGAGGTGGGGGAGGAGTGGCGGGAGGATCTTGACTGTGCAGACAAAGCTACGCAAGTTTGTTGCCGTGCCAAGGGTGTGTGCGAGATCCTTCAAAAAAGAGGGGTTAACCTGGTGTGAGGAGGGCTGGAATACGGGTGCAGCGTGCACGGCGATGCGCTTGACGTGCACGACGAGTTGGTCGTGGGCGGCGAGGGTGGCAAAGGGGGACATGACGACCTGGGCGCGCTTTGCATTGCGGGTTGTGTACTCGATGCGGGCGTAGAGGGAGGGAATGGCGCCGGCGAGAAAAGCGCGGCTGACGAGGGCAGACGCGACGAGATCAGACCCGTCGAGCTGCCCAAAAATTAACTCGAGCACGTCCAGATTCACGTTCATATGTGAAGCAGTCAAAGTACAAAAAAGGAATTTAGCCCCTGACCTTAGACTTTCAGTCACGTGACACTTTACGCACGGTCCATCTTTCTTTTTTCCCCTTTTGGACACTCCTTCGATCGCCTCGTCGTCGCACGCGTCCTCGGCCTCCTCCTCCTCTTCATCGCCCCACTCGTCCCCCGTCCCGTCCCCGTCCCCGTCCCCGTCTCCCCACATGTCCCACTCCGTCTCCCCACTCGGCTCCCTCTCCTCCCCGTCACCCTCGCCCCCTCCCAACCCCATCGACGAGTCCGAGCTCTCGGAACTCACCGACGACGACCACGACCCAAAGATCGTCAACGACACAAATCCCTCCCTCACCACAGACGATGACGACGACCAACACCCGCCACCCCGCTCTCGCAGGACCGCCTCCGCCAACCCAAAGCAGAGACAGCGCCCAAGGAAATCTCTTCCCGTCACCAGCTACCCATCCAGGACAGCCAGCGCCCCCTCTAGCAAACGCAAGAAACGCGGGGGTCTTGTGCCCGCTCCCATGTGGGACTGGGCATACAAGAACGGGACTACCGGCTCTCCCACCTCCACTCCCACTCCCGGCTACTGCCACTCCCCTGCCAGCAATACAACACCCCTGGCTGGTCCAAGTCGCCCCCTCGACGCTGATTCCGACCTCGGTCCTCTCCCTCCCTCCAAACCCAGATCTCCCAGTGCTACCCCGGATGCTGAGGAAGAAGAGGAGGAAGAACTGCCTACCGCTCCTCGCGCCATGGAGGAGGAAGAGGGCGAAGAGGCTGATCCACGCAAGGATCGCTCCCTCGATCGTAAACACTCCCAACGCAGAGGCCCCACTCGCTGGGGCAAGCCGCGCAAAAAAGTCGTTGTCCCCATGCCGTTTGATCGTACAAAAGTACCTCGATCTAAGCGTGGTGTCAGGGTCATGCCAAGGATAACTATGTATCAGAATGACATGATGCTCAAGTGTCTATGGGAACAAGGTTATAAGCTCTATGACCCAAATGCCCCCACCTCCGACGAAGGTGACGACCAGAATGACAATCATGTCGAGAACGAAGACGACGACCACAGTCCATCTAATTCCGAGGAGGATGAAATGGATGTGGATGAAGATGAGGACGCTGAAGACCAGGACCCTCGGCAATCTCCCACTCGTCCTACTCTCAACACCAATTTAAACATTACCCCTCCCTCCGCCTCCGCCATAGACCCTGGCGTTGACAACTTATCAGTCCCACCGTCAATCTGTGCGTCGGCAGACCCAACCACATCCCCTCCAGATGAAGATGTCCGTCCCGGTGCGATACCGGACGAAGACATCGACCAAGACCATGATCCAGACACACTTGATGACGAGGACCACCATCCAGCCCCGGACGGCGACGAAGATGAAGATGCGCAGCCGGAGGAGCCTTCGCAACCCCCCTCTCCCACTCCGCTGGCGGAACCCGAGCCGGAGCCGGACGACGAAGATCCTGATCTCCAACCTGCCCATAGAGCAGAAGCGCTCGATGTCCTCGCAACGATCGAACTCAAGTTTGCGCTGTTAAGAGAGAGGGTCTATGTAGAAAAAATGGAGGGCTTGGCATGGGAGGAAGCTTTGGTCTGGGATGGTCAGTATCCACTGTTCTCGTGCTACTCCGCGCTTATCTACCTCTATCATATCAGGCACCCATCCGGAGCTGCACCACCTGCAAAGCGAACTCACGAAGCGACGCGACAAACGTTTGATGCTCGCGTCAAAAAAGAAGGCATACGAGATCGAGACAGTTGCGAGGAAGAGGCGTGAAGAAGAGACATGGTGTTGGGAAGGCTGGGATGTGAGTATGGATACAGCAGCGTGACTTTCATTTTCCCTCATTTTTGCGCGCATATATGCACTTTGCTGATCCCCTTCTCTTCATTCACAGATTGCTCGCACTGAACTCCAGACTGAGATGATCGCCGAGACAAACAGAAAGAGACGCAAGCTTGAGAGGGAGAGGAGGACAACCGAGCGGCCTTCGGCAGGTACATATACGTGAATCCTTGGCTCTGTTCGCGAACTAACTTGTCTTTAGCTCGGCGTATTCCCAATGCGATACTCAACCCCCCACCTGCACCTACCCTCCGGCAAATTGCAAACACCTTCCCTCTCCCATCCCACCTGTCGCATTTTGCAGCAAACAAGAAATTATCCTGTGCAAAAGCTCTCAGCGTTTACCCGGGGCTTGATGGACTCAGTATGCCAACTACTTCTGAGCTGTGTATCAGTATAATTAACTTGAATTTGTGGCTACGTAGGTGGAACAACGGCCTACCCCGACCTTCCAACTCTCTCTCCCCATGATATAGCGGCCGATCTTGAGTTTCTCTTTCAACACCGGAGAATGGGATATGGATTTGGAATGGGTTTTGGTCCACCAATGGGCGTTCCGATGGGCGTCAGTGTTGGCTATAACAGTACCACATCCGTGTTTGGCCCTGCAGGCGTGGGCTTTGGAGGCCCCACACTAAACCCAGGATTCGGAGTGAACGGACTCGGGATCGGAGGTGCCGCGGAGACCTACCCACCAAATTCAGGTCCCAGCATCGGTCCTGGCAACAATACCACTCAAATCGGCGGACCGCCACTCGCACTTGGTAGTTCTGGAGCTGGGCTTGGACCACTTGGACCACTTGGACCGTCCTTTACATCGTCACAGAATACACCGAACGCCATTGCTGGACCTGGGAGTATACCAGGGCCAGGCGCCGCGAATGCTGACGGGCCATCGTTCTCGCAGCCGGCAATGGGCGTATTTCAGGGACCTCCTTCTATTGGAACAGGTCCGGCAGGATATCCCCTTGGTCCAGGTGTAGGTGGAACGAGTATCGTGATTGGCCCCGGAGGCACGTCGAGTACCCCAGTCATCGGTCCTGGAGGAGCGCGAATCCAACGTCCCTCCGGTTTCGTGGAGCGAGAGCGTGAACTCCAGAGGGAGAGAGAACGAGAAATGATCCAGCGGGATCGCGAAATGCGGGAGCGAGAGCTCACCCCACGTGATCGGGACCTGGTGGCACAGCGAGAGAGAGAGATGCGAGAGCGAGAGAGGGAATTTGGCCCCAACATGGGACCTGGGTATCCTGCTTGGGGTTCCAAGCCTGCGGGGGGGACGGATTGGAGTGTTGGGGACGCGCGGCGCAGGGAAGAGAAGGAACGGATGGAGAGGAATGAACGCGACAGGGAGAGAGAGAGATCCCAAGTCCAATCCATTGTCCCGACACCCACCCACCGTCTTTTACACCAACATCCCCATCCGCACTCGCACAGCCATCAGCTGCAACAACACCCCGTCCAGCCCCTTCAGCCGCACCCAGTGCACGCAAACCAGTCCCATTCACACCAACATTCCCAACACCCTCAACACCACCATCCCCACGGGCAACACCCACACCCACATACCCAACACCAACATGGAACATCGCACGCACCACCGCATCATCATGTAGGGCAGCATCACCACCACAGGCACCATCATCACGTCGTACACCACCACCATTCTGGCGCAAGTTCGTCTGGTCCCGACGGAGCTTCTCCGCTTCCCCAAGGCTCTGGCCCTGCACCAGGAGTACAAACAATGGAGATCATCAATCTGTCTGCGAACCCTTCCTCTAAGTCGCATTGGAAGAGGGACGAGGCGAAGCTCGGAGGGACTAGCATGCCTGGAAGTCGGCCTCCTTCTACCCACCCACCCCCACCCTCACACAATTACGACGAGCGAGAAAGGGAAAGAGAACGAGAGCGGGAGAGGGAGAGGGAACGAGAGAGGGAGAGGGAACGAGAGAGGGAAAGGGAACGCGATCGACCAATTGCAACACCCTTCGTCCTCGCACCATCGCATCACACCATCTCCTCCGCAGCCTCTTCCCCCCGACATGGCTGGACCCCAGGTCCAGGCGAGCCAGGCCCCGCAAGCTCGAATGTTCCGTTAGCTCCATTCCCACTCCCTCCTGAGCGCTTCCACACACCTGTGCCGCACCGTTTTTCAAATCCAACCCCAAATGGGCTATCACAGTTACCCCGGCCGCTGACAACGTCACCTCCCCGTGCACTACCCACATCTGTCTCGGGGAGTTCGCCCTCGATCTCTGCGATGAACGTACCTCTTCCATGTTCCTCGTCATCCACCGGACCCTTTTCACTCCCACGCAAGTCTTCACCGACGCTGCCAAAGTTAGGTATGCCACTGGGGTATTCTCCCCGCCTCGCAGGTCCAGGTGTCGTCCCACCCACAGGTCCTGGCGTCCCGGGCGTCTTGTCTACCACGAGTGGCGGGCCTGGCGTGACACCCTCTGGGATACTCACGAGCGGACCTGGCGTGCCACCGGGTCCAGGCATAGCCCCTGCCCCTGTTGTCGGTGGCCAACACGGGGAGAGCAGTGCACCGTCCCTTTTCGCGGGCGGCCGAACGACGTCACCATTAATACCGTATACAGGCGCACCGCCCGTCGTCGCAGTGTCCACACAAAAATTAGGCGTTGACGGACCATGATTCATGATGCCTTTGTAGGGATAGGAAGGATACTATATCGTCACGCGGCGTAAGGATGTGCGTGAGTGCGATTGACGGTTTTTATACACTTTTGATTCTTTTCCTTTTTTGTATCCGATTTTGGGTTACTTATCACGCTCCAGGAACGTCTTTGATGCTTTTTTCTTTAATTCGTTGGTCCAATAGATTGGGGGGCATTGCATTTACGAGGTACTGTACGTGCGATGAATAATGAGATGGCATCGTCAGTGATGGAGCTCTGAGAGACTGTTGGGCTCTTTGGTATCGCTGCTTGTTGAGCCGCGTAAACTTGACATCTCCGTTGTTGCTGACACTGCACGTAGAAGGAAATGTGGACGACAAGCACCATCCTGCAGCACAATTGCTCTGTGAAGAAACATGATCTCGTTCTCGCCACTCAGCACTGCGACAAAGTAACAAAAAGAAACAAATATATTCCGCCCGGAGAAAGCAGACTGACGCTAATCAGCCTAGCAATCTCCCCGCGTCGTAGAGTACACAAAGGGACACACGGTCAGAAATTACAAAGGTTGGCAGCGGTCAAACAGATTTGTGAGCAGAGCAAGCACGTGAGGAAGCCAATCCCCATGAAAGATGGTCATACATAACGGACACAAGATCCCCAAATCAGAAATCCCCGAGGTCGACTTCTATGTTTTCTATCAAGGAGGCTTCTAAAGACTTGTCTTTCCGCGGCGAGAGCTGCGAGCTCGCAAGGGCCGATAGTGGCAGTGGGGATATAGGTCGCGGGCTTGCTGTCGGTTGCGGTGCGATGACCGGCGTTCCAGTCACATTCGGCGTTCCAGACCTGTCCAGCATAATGTGAAAGAATGCGGCGGCGTGACAATGTATCATAAACCCAAGCCACGAATAACGGGATAAAGTACAAACCTGGATGTATCGTTAAACGTCCTTGGTATGGTCTTCAACCGCGCACTCGGATCGCTTGGCGTGGCAACGCCGGAGCCTCCTGCATTCGCAAACTTCCGGTCTCTTCGTCTCCGTTCAGCCTCGAGTAGCTCGGCCTTTCGCACGGCTTCCAGGTTTGCTTTACGATTCCGCTCGTTGACTTTGGCGAGTTTGTCGGCAAGTGACTCATCCTCCTCGCGAGTGGTTTGGACAGCAGGGAGTTCCTTTAGCTTTGCCTCGATGTCATCTACTTCAGCGAAATCCTGACGTCGCATAGCCAGCGTCTTTGCTTGAATAAGGCGGGAACGTTCTATCGTAATGCCCGCTGCGCTTTGCTGTTGGCTAAACTGGTTCTTGCGTGCAACCATCGCTGTGATGTCACTCTAAATGATATCTCAGCGCCATACTTGACAATCGCAGGAGACGCCCAGACCTCTGTTATGAGTTGCGTAGCCAATTTGTGAAGCTGTGCAGCCTTTTTTTCTAGCTGTCGTTTGGATGGGAGTCGCACTTCGTCTGCAGCACACGCTTTACCAAGTCGGTCAAACTCTTTCTACACTCCGCCGCATCAGAACTGACGGAGGCTAAGAATAAAGTACGCACCGCATCGAAGGTTGCGTTGGAGACTTTGTCCATAAGAAACGCCTTAACTGACTTGCCATGTTTAAGCTCAAGTGTTTGGTTGACAGTTCTTTCGTTGACTTTGTACGGTCGTGAGAGACTTGCAACGAGATCTTGCAGCCTATTAACACAGCAGTAGCAAGGGCTCCAAGTCTGACTTACTCGTCACCTCACATAACCGATATACTGGTTCATTGTTCTCGTGACCAATCAGGTAACGTACCCAACCACCTTGTATGGGGAGCTTTCAGCTGGCTCCGAATAGACGCTGAATTGAAACTTGCCTTTGACATAGTCCTCAAACCAAGATGCCATACAATACTTGGCAAGCATGTCCCGAGTTAGTCTGCAGGACGACAGATCCTCAAGAGTGATTGGTTCGTCGTCAGGGTTAGGCTGTTTGGAAAACAATTTGCGATCCTTTTCTTCCTCTTCCTCGTATTTGGTGATTTGACCATCCTCTTCCTCACCAGACGAGGTATCCATGTCCATAGGTGACGATGAACGGTCCCGTTTGGGTGAGTCCGTGCGATTCTAGAAGCCACTGAGAGACAAAGTTGGCTTTTGCATTGTCCATGCTTACGCGCTTCTTCTCATCCTTTGCTCTGCGCCGGGCTTTAAGCTCGTCAAGTTTCTTGGATTTCTCCTTCGTAGCCCCCCTGACAGCATGTTGACCTGCGAATTGATCATTAAGCACGAATTCGTAAAGAGAAGGCAATGTCAGCACGTTTCGCGGCTTTGGCTACTGCATCTGCATCGCCTGAGCCATTCTTTTGTTGCTTGATCATTTCCTGTAGTTTCCGTCTGTCTTGTATCTTTTGCATCTGTTCCAGTCGCTCGGCAAGAATATTCTCTCGGTCAATCTCAGACATTCCAAGTAGTCTATTCGGTGTAACGTCGGTAACATCGGGGATGCGGTGTCAAAAACTACGTTGCGGTACCTAGAGTAAAACTCACCGCTCCCTATCTGCATCATCCTCATACTTGCCTTCCAAGGGAAAGGGGTTGGCATCCTCTTCTTCTTCACTTTCCGGTGCATTTTCCGAGTCGCTGTCGGAAGCGCTAGTAGACTGGTGTAAAGAAAATGGTACAAAACTAAGCTAGGGCAAGTACATGCCTTGCTTTGCGCTTCTTGTTTCCAGACTGTTTCGAGCCGCTAACCTGGCGCTTTCGTTTCTTCTCGGTAGCTCCGGCAAGTTCAAGCAGCTCATCGTCAATGTCGCCGTCAGAGTCAGACATGGTCAACTAGGAAAGTCGAGAATGATGAGAGGTAGAAAAGGACAAGTTGCTGAACTGCTCTACTGCAAACTTGCTGTGCTTCTGGTCGGATGTTTAATCCTATTTGTATCCTGTAATGTCACGTGACAAACCGTCCAAATCGGGTAACCCGGCGGCAAAGAACATAGGAGGTAATTTGCCAATTAAATGTTTGAATTCGATCACTCTCATTATGCGAGGTGAGATTAACCTCCCTGACCTCTACGAGGCCACCATTAGCGAGATCCAAGATGGTCTAGAGAGCGGCCGGTTCAAATCCACCCACCTTGTAAAGGTATGTTGAACATCCTTTCCTTTGTCTCTTACAATGTCACCTTTCATACTAGGCATATTTGGCGAGAGTTGAGGAAGTAAATTTGAAAGGTGCAACTCTACGTGCGATCTCAGAGATCAACCCTACAGCTTTACGCAGAGCTGAAGATTTGGACGCTGAGAGATCTGAGCACGGGAGTCGTGGACCACTTCATGGCATCCCTATCTTGATCAAAGATAATATTGCAACAGCCCACGAACTGGGGTAAGTTACCTAAAGTTGACCTATACAACGACTCTTACTTCCTCCGACAGCATGAGTACGACTGCTGGTGAGCACTTCTTGTCTTGTGGGTCATTGGTTTTGATCTGCGATGCAAAGGCTCCTACGCGCTCGACGGATCTATTGTCCCTCGTGACGCCTTTGTGATATCGAAACTCCATGAAGCAGGTGCCATATTGCTGGGAAAGGCAACTATGTCCGAATGGGCAAGCTTCCGGGGTGAAAAGGTGCCCAACGGCTTCTCTGCTCGCGGCGGACAGAATACTGCCCCGTATTATCCAAACCTCGACCCAAGCGCTTCTAGCTCCGGCAGCGCCGTCGCTTCGGCGATAGGTCTCACAGCAGCCGCCCTTGGCTCAGAGACAACAGGTTCTGTCGTTCTCCCTGCTAGTCGGAACAATATTGTGGGAATCAAGCCTACCGTTGGTCTTGTTTCGCGTTCCGGAGGTAAGGTGGTGACACATATACGGAGTCAATCCTGTTGAGTCTGCCTGCCATCAGTCATCCCTATCTCTCCTCACCAAGATACGGTTGGCCCCTTGACTCGTTGTGTCGCCGACGCGGCACTCCTCCTTTCCGTCATTGCTGGGAATGACCCGAATGATCCCTGTGACATCGGTCTGCCTCCACCCCAGGAATGGCCTGACTACACCCGAGCATTGAATGTTGGTGCGTTGCACGGAAAACGACTCGGGGTTCCCCGCCGGCTCTTGCAAGACGACCCTGTCATCAACGACACATTCCAGAAGTCACTGGACGTTTTTCGTGACTTGGGAGCACATGTCATTGACCCGGTGGACTTCCCGAGCGCTCGCGAACTGGAACAATCAAAGGCAGAGGACATAGTTTTGACAGTCGAATTTAAGACAGCCCTAAACAAGTACTTGGCAGAGTTGGTGGAAGTCCCTACTGGGGTGAGGAGTCTGGCAGACGTGATCAAATTCAACCTCGCACATGCAGACGTCGAATTACCGCCACCTTATTATACGGATCAATCCCAGTTTGTCACATTGTACGCATTTCGTTAGTCGTGCTGAGATCTCTTTTCAAGGTTGCTTGCGTCCGAGGCAAGCCAGATTGACGAGAAATACTATGCCGCATTGGCAGAGAATCGGGAACTGGGACGTACGCGAGGGATCGATGCAGCCCTCCGAGCTCATCAACTGGACGCCTTGATTTTGCCGACTGACAGTGCGTATATATTCAAATGCTTCCACAGTTTTGTTCACGCAATGATTCTGTCAGGCTATGCGACGAAGCCCACCGGGATCTCTGGTTACCCAATCATTTCTGGTGAGTGCAGTGACGACGATTCGAATGTCTTGCCAACCAAGAAACACCGCACAGTTCCCCTCGGTCATTATCCACAGGATGCGCAGCCTGTGCCTTTGCGCCCTGTACCGTTACACAGTCGTGCCCCAAACATGCCGTTCGGCATTGCATTCGTCGGGACATCGTATAGCGAGTACAAGCTCATTGGTCTTGCATATGCTTTCGAACAAGCCACGAAAGCACGCTTACAGACTAGGGCATACCCATTGGCGATCCCCGTCACTCAACTGAAGGATGTTATTTCGCAATGAAATCTATCATCTGTCGTTCTGTGAGACCTACTTTCTCATGCGATTCGCAGCAATGCATGTATACTAGTTTGCCTGGCCAGTTTGTAAAGGTTCGGCTGCTGTTCAAAGAGGCATCGTATTGCTTGACATGAACCTCCAAAAAAAGACATAGCACAGCATTGCTACGTATGTTCTGCGAGAACAACATTCTTTCTCTCCGCCTTGGGTTTGCTCTTTCCAGCGCGAGTGTGTTTCCGCCGGCGCTCTTCCTTGACACGCTGAGCTTCGAGCATCGTCCGCTTGAGTTTTGACGCCTGATACACAGGCTTGGGTAGATGCCGCGTTCTAGATTGGCTCAGATGACAAAATCCAAGTGAACATCTCACAACTTACCGCGATATCTTGCCAACTTCTTGGTCGTGTTTCCACCGATCCTTGAGAGTTTCACGATACTCGATTGCGGCACGCTCTCGCGCTGTAATGATACCCAGTTTGTCCGCAGCCTTGGCTTTCCATACCCTAACGTTACCGTCATCTGATCCTGATATGACGAATCGCGCATCTGCAGTGAATATTGACGACGACACCCTACGCGTGCGTGAGGAAATGATTCTGCGAAGAGGGGGAACGAACTCACCTCTGCATCCGCTTCGTGTGATACACCTCCGGTTGTGTACCCCGCCCCTCCTTCCATATGCGTAAGGTTCGATCCCACCCACCGCTCACAAACTCTAGACCCGTGGGGCTCCAATCACAGCTCATCACAGCCGCAACATGTGCCTTGTATATATGGGTTGGAGTTGACAAGTTGCGGACGTCGAATGTGTATAAGTTGTGGTCTTCTGATGCGAGTAGCACTGACGTAGGGAAAGTCGGTGACCACGATAGAGCGTTGCTTTGCATCTGCATGATGACCCTCCGCTCGGCTTTACCAGTACGGATATCATACAGAGTAAAACTGCGATCGGAACCTATGGTTCCGAGCACGGACGCTTCAGCGAGGTTGAAACGCACTGAGGTGACCGTCTCAGTGGCTGTTGGAAAAGTGAGGTTGGAGATAGCGGCGCTCCTGGAGGAAAATGATCAGCAGCAAGAAACGCGACATGACAAAGGGTAGTGACTTGTTCTCATCCCATATTTGGACTACATTCGATGCTGTAGCAAACAGAGGATCTACTCTGTGGTGATCGATAGAACTATGGAATCACATGAGTGAGACGGCCTCGTTGGTCGATAAATACCCGTACTTGAAAGGTGATTTTCCGGCGAACACGTTGAGCGGTTTTTGTTGCTAGAATAACTGTCAGTTGGGGGAGAGGATGGACCGCGCAAGAATGCTAACAGAGGTTTGCTCTTGTGGTGAAGCATCCCAGAGCTTGATATTACAATCCACCCCACAGCTGAGCAGCCTGTCGCGGTCTGCGAAGCAGAGTCCAGACACTTTTCCCTTGTGGGCGCCTTGTATCTGATGCGATGGTGTTTGCTTGGCGATATTGTGCACGATGACGCCTGTGACGGGTTGGTCTATAGCTGATGGACTGCGTGAAAGACTCACCGCCGTCCCAGCTACCACTGGCGACGATATTGACCGTTCCCGACTTCCTACAGAGCACCTCGACGGCATCGATGTGACCTTCCAAACTTGCGATGAAAGGTTTCGCAAATATCCTGTCCATTTTGGCGGCATTTAGAGCACGCATCCGCTCGCGAGCACGCGCAAAGGGATGGAGCAAGGGATCGAGGTTGCGCGAGGTCGGTGTTGGGTCTCCAGGCCGCGCTGGCAGATGTGCAGACGGCGCATGCTGGAGAACGGAAATTTTCTGGACTTGGTGTGACTATGGACACGACTGAGGAGGCGGAGGAGATACATACCATCGGGTACGGTACGAACGTGACTGGTGGGAACTTGAATGATCCTAACTGGTATCGCTTTACTTACTTTTCGTTCTCACCACTACTCTACGCGATGATGTTTCAGCCAGACGTTTCTCATCAATCTACTCTGCAACAAATCCGTAGACTATGCCAATTATGGTATGTCAACCTATCACCCTCAGAACAAGAAATTGACCAGTTGCTATCCGATTTCTTGCATGAAAACCACTTGGCAATGCAATCAAGACTTGCCCGGCGACTTTTAGGAGTAGAGGTTGTGTTTCATCCTTGTTCTGCACTTGCCGGGTTAGGATGGTTACAGCCGCCCTCGGTGTGGCAACGAGAAAGGTGCGATATCCGTATGGCTATTCTTTCGTTGTCATTTCCCATCATCGTAACCCGGCTTTTCACGTCTCGACTCGAGAGCCTCCTCCAACAGCGGCTAGTCTGCCTTCCTCCTTCCTTTGAGGCTACCGTGACATGCTCGTTACCCCCCTCATTCCTTCGTCCCTATGAGCTCGCTGAGCCTCGTCTGTCTGTCGCTCACTCCAAACCTTCGTTGCATCGGCTTTACTCTCGGGCAATATAAAGCCCTCATTATACCCCCCGTTATTGAAGCCATAATATCGCTACTCTTCATTTACTTGTACTCCGGTCCGGGCAGGCAAGTATCCGAATTATTCTGGGGAACTCAATCGTTTCATCTAGTATGACAGGCGGGCGCAAGTTCTCCTTGTGGCGGACGGCATTTTGTATTTCATATGGGCACTGCTGGACATGTTGTCGCAGGTGGTCCCCGCAGCGCGGATTTCTTTGCCTGTTTTTAAAGCACTTGATTTTCTCGTTGGTACGCCTATCCGAGCTTCCTTGATCATCTGACGATTGGAAATCGTGACCAGGAGCTGTATCATTCACGCCCATCCTTGTCTACTCGATCTATCTTTATCGACTGAGTTTCCATGATTTCATCCCCGGCCTTCCTCGCAAGCTCCAGCCGTATCTCGAAATTTCACTGCCGACCCTAATGGTGATAGCTATAGCAATCAACGAGGTGTCATCGTTCGTTGGAATATATCTCGGTATATCCCGATTTTATGTATACGTGTGAGATGCTTATCAACGTAACCAGGAGCATCTTCCAATCAACCTTTAGTTGTAGGGCTTTCACATGACAGCGAGTCGCTGTGGCTTTCTCTGAGCCGGTTTTCTCTCGCGATATATACCATCATCCAATTCCTCTTCTTTCTCCTCGCCTTCTCTCGCCTTTCCAGGGCATTCCTAGACCAAAGACGGATAGAACTAACCCACTCTGATGAACATCACTACTTCCATGGGATCGCCTGGATCACTGCAGGCATTATAATCGGCGTCATCGAACCTATCGCCGGGTTTGCCCAAGCTTGCTTCGGTGTGGTATTGGCTCGCAGAATACTGCGTTTGAGCGCGCGGGCCGTTCTCATGTACGGCTTGCTCAAAGGGTGCGCTGTACCCGCTACGCGTCTCGCTGTCACTAACCTAACCTTCCTGTCAAACAGTCTCGACGTTGCGGAAGACTTTGAAACCCTCACAGATGAACTGCGCGGTGTGTCTCACATCAGCAGACGCATCTCTCTCATGCTCGGCGTCAATCCTCAACGGATGAATTCGTTTCGTCGCATCTCCCAATCATACTCCGAGCAACGGCAAGCGGACGGACGCTCACCAGCTGAGAAGCAGCATAGAGAGCAGCGCGTCACTGTCCACTACGAGAAGGGACAGGCGCCTTTCTTGCAAATCCGTTTTTCCGCATTCGACCTTCCCGCACAGACTATGCTTGCAGACGCGGCCCAGCAGAGACGGAGGTCGCTGTCTGGGTTGATCCCGGGGCGTGCAGGTGCCAGCAGTCGCGCGCAACAGCGTGATAATGTCTCGGATGAGATGGCTGCCGTGCGAAACGCAGTGCTCCGAACACCGAGAGCCGAATCGGCGCTAATGGTCACTGGTAATAACCACAGTGTACCCCCCGATTGGATTCGGCCGCCTGAAAGGAGCCATGCAAGGCAGGGAAGCGGGGGAGCCGTCTCAGACGACCTAAGCATCGTTCGAGAACTCGAACGCAAGTTCCCAAACCTTCCTCCACGCGTGACGGGCAAATACCGCGGATCCATCCTTGGTCAAAATTACGAAGAGGATCCATTCCCAGTTGTCGGGGTCTCCCGCCAAACCAGCTTACGCCAAGCCGGGGATGTACAAAGTCCGAGCGAGGAAGGTGGTGCCTCTGTTGCACTGAGCTCAAGTGGCTCGATCAAACGGAAACCAGCGCCCCCCCTCCTTGAAAGCATCACATATATCTCAGACCGGTACAAACACCCTGTATCCACACGGGGAGGATTGACCCTGAACACAGTCAACCACCCCGTAGATTCTCTCAAGGTCGCCAACAGCCCCTCGGAATGTACCGTCTACAGCCCAGATTCTCCACCAGCTCGAGAACCCACCACTCCCAGATCACGGAGGGTGACCGCCCGTGACTTCATCAGAAGAGCTGGTAGCGCCTTGAGTGACGCGAGCATCCGCTCCGCAGAGTGGCTTGCCTCGGCAAGCTCTCCCAAATCGGCCCGACCCCCCCTCACCGCAACGGACATCGAGATGTATCGCAGAGGTAACATGGGGCCCCGGTCACCTCGTCCCAAATCCGGTGTGGGTAGAACTTCGTTTTCTGGTGAGAATCTTCTTCCGAAAGCGAGAAGGTCCACAGACGACGCCAGGGCACGTTCCAAACCGAGTCAGACCCACACCAGCACCCGCATGAGCATTGGAGAAATACCTATGCAAACAACACCTACACTTACGCATGCCGAGCTTGAGTCAGGACGGAGGCGTGTGTCGTCGTCACGTGAACCAGCGGGCTTGGACGAGACTCAATGGAGACAACGGGCGACCGGGATACCGGGGCAACAGGATATTGAACCAGACCAGAGTCCCTACAAGAGTGACTGATCTTCAACCTGCAGACATTCTAATATGTAGTATTAGTGTCAGTCTCTCATGCGCTAGAGATTGTGTCTGAGTTGTATTAGTTTTTGTTTTTGTTTTTGTTTTTTTTTCTCGCCCAAATACATGGCATTTGTTGAAGATTCAAACCAGCGTGGTAGGATTGGTAGGAAGTTATCGTGGAAAAGTGGTAAAAAAACAAGCATACAGTCTGATAGCTAAACGACAGCCTAGTTCTGATGAATGATTTCAGCGGTGAGTGGAGATACATAGGAAGGGGCAACTCACCTCCGGTATTCTAAATATCGTGATCTCCTGCAGCGCAACCCACAGTTTGTGAGCACAGTCAATACCAGAAAAAGACGACTGACCTGTTGCTTAAAGTATCGCCGATTTTCTTCGTCGATGAGTACAAGGTTGAGGTAATACCGTGTACTGAATTTCTTGTTGACATCACGGAATGTTGGCGTGAGGTCGAAACCTCCGAGGAATAACCGAATAGGTATAGTTTCGCCTGCACAACAAACTTGTCGAGACACTGCATATCAAAGCCGAAATGGGACCACTTACCCCGAACTGGCGCCCCGTCCATGATTTCAAACTTTGTGATGGTCTCGCTCTCGTTATACTGATTCGGTGGCGAGCCCGTCGTCTCGCGCCTTATAATCGAGAGTTCCATATGTTTGATCTTGATGCGAACGAGTAAGAAGTAAATCTTGCCAACGATGACATCTTTCAAATGGTACCTGATAGTTCTCGGCCATAAGCTGAGTCAAGCTAGAAGAGAAGGAGACTCACTTTGACTTGTTGTACTCGAATTCAATGTGCAGACAGTCTTCGATACCCACTTCCATCTTGATTGCGTTATTGCTGTCGGGTGGCATACGATAGGAGTGGACCCAAATGTCTTTCTCTTTCGTCACGTCCGCTATCCGTCGCGAGACGGTCACCCGCATAAGGTATCTTGTTCAAGTTTCAGAAGATGTGCGAGGGCCGAGAGCACTACAAGCTGACCGTAGTTTCACGTTGATACCCTGATAGCTCTCGAATTGTTTCTCAACGTTCTTGAAGAGAAACTCAAACGTCTGAGCCTGTCGTAATTCACCTGGTGATGCCAGTTCTTGAGAAAGCGACAGGAATTCGTGGTGATTCCCCCGGTCATAGAAAAGTTCTACACCAAATGGATGACGAAAGCTGGTAGTAAGAGAAGCGACGGGACATGCCTATGGTGCCCACGAACTCGACTTTGATACCCTCATGCGTCATCCTCTTCCCATCGCGTACCCGTATCGTGACCTGTAAGTGTATCGAGCGCGCTGTTTTCGGAACAAATCAAGCCCAGAGACGAACCTGACCGCCGACCGAGTCACCATCGTAATAAACAGGACACTGGGTAATCTTGTCTTTGTCCCCTTTCGTATCCACCTGTTTCCGCAGTTCCTCGCCGTCGAGCTTAATGTCTACGTCGACCGGAGACGCGAAGAAATAGGCCATGCTGGACGCTGAGTCGTGTAGTAGTGGTGGAGGGCGTCACCGGGCCCAATACAGTAAGGTGTCCTGAGAGGTACGTATTCCTTTCACCAATCCAAGATCACGTGCCAATACATAACCAGCGAGAGTTAAACGTTAAGCTTTGCATTCTACATCCACGAGGCTCAGTTGCGGTTTATTCTAATCCCAAGATCTCCCAGGTTTCCACTTTCCCTCGTGTATCTGGTATCCATAGCTCTGGCGCAATAACTTCGCCATCGGCCTTTGGAGGTTCCGGGAATTATCCATTACCATCTCTCGAATTCGAACCTGGTGTGCATTCTCGTGACGATCTCCATAAAGTCAGGTTCGTTATCAGGGGTAATATGCCCTCGCCGGACAAGGAAATCGATCAAAACTGCATGCACTGCTCAAAATCTGCAACAGATGGGCGATCCTTCAACTCACCCACGGCGCAATTGGTTTTGAACAGCCCTTGTTTCATTTTCGTGATGACCAGATCCAGGGGTAATAGCTAGACGAGGGTCTATTAATCTACCAGTCAACGCATGAGTCTAGATATGTGCGAGCTTACATCAAAGGATTCCACTTCTCCGTCTAGCGGCTTCGGTTGGAACAGAGTGGGATCAACGTCAGGCGGCACCTTGAGATCATACACGTATCTTGTCCAGTAACAGTGAGTAAGCAACGGAGATGCAAGAAACGATAACCTTACTGGACTTCGGGCTGTAACCATCCTTCCGCGGTTCTGGGTGTGGTTCAGTGGAGTGAACATGTCTGAGACGCAAAAGGCTGCATACTCACTGGAGGTAATAGCTGACCGAACCTGCACATTTTGCATGTGTTCTTACGATGCTTTCATCGATGCTTGCTTCTTCCATCGATTCTTTGACAAGAGTCTCAAATACGGACATTCCACTCGGTATTCCGCCTGCGACGCTGTTGTCCAAGTACCCTGGCCACCTGAACGATAGCACATATCACAAGTAGCATCAAGGACTACCATATGGAAACGCACGTCTGCTTTGTTCGAGACCGAGTTGGGGTCCAGATCCACACATTATTGCCGACTGCATCTTCCTGGTAGATCGTCATATGCACACCGTAAGTAGGGACCCCAAACAACGGACAAGCAGAGCGTTCCATCTCGAAGAGGTAGTTACCAGTATCAGAGTCGTTCTTCTTGGCATTAGGATCGTGAGAGAGGTGGACGGTGAATGGGTTGCAGTACACTGGATACAGCTCGTTCCTCCATTTTTTGGGTCCGATCACGTTCTGGAAGATGGTACCACTGTCGCGCCATCGTTCACAGAGCTTCTTCATCACGTGTGTGCGCTTGGAGGGGGAATTGATGGAGGGATGAAAGCTAACACGGTATCTTGATCCTGGTGTTGCTCGTTCAGGGATGACGAAAGTACCCTCTGGTTCTTGGCGTAGAGCATCAATCGTTTCTGGCTTTAGGAGGCCAATGACGGGGCTACTTGGAGACTGGGACAAAGACCATGGTACCACGTAGTCTCGGTGGGTGAATGCAGTGGGATCGTCTGAGCCGTGGTTGGCGGGGAGATGGAAGTTGTTACACTGATCAACGAGGTCGAGAAAAGACAAGTTGCGTTTCGAATCTCCTGCTTGACTGCTCCTCATTGTTGATCGTTATCAACAATGTTGGACGGAATGAAAGTTGTTCCACACGACCACCTGTCATAGTATGTATTTATTTACCGGTCGATGGCCCGCATCACTGTACCGTTGATAGAACGAATGTCGAGAGTAGGAATCCGCGACTCGGTCCTTCCACGAATCCTTGGCACGTTGCTGCAACTTGGCCTTGGGCTCACACCGGCTAGCAATTATCCAGACCATCATCCGTCCTGACTGAAAGCCCTCGTTTGTGTCAGCATCATACAAGTTGCGGAACAAGAACCAGATACAAGCCGGGGGCCCAGCACCAATCGTAGGACAACACAATTCGAACGCTCTCTTGGCTTGTTGTCTCCGACGGGAATTCGTAATCGATACCTCAACGTTAACACATGTAGCGGTGTTCATGAAAGAATGGAGCACGCCTATGACACGATTTCTCGGCTCTACGTCAGCTTCCACTGCTCTGTCCCAAAAGGCCTGACGCCTGCACTACCAGTCCAAAAGTTAGGCGAGCGTCGGGTTATTGCTCTCGGGACGTGTGTGGGGTGGCCTGACATGTGAATGGCGTACTCATGGCGACGGTTGACATGTCTGGCAGAAAATGCCAAGGATAATTAATGAGCGGTGGCAAAAAAAAAAGCACAGTGGGCATCAAACAACAAGATTGGAACCACCAGACACAATCGTGAACATGCAGCGAGGACGGGGCCAACTGCCAGCAAAAATCGCAGTGGGAAAGTGACACTGTTGTCATTACGGATCAGCAGCACCGTCACTGATCGGGTCAGTTAAGACTACCACGTTGATGAGAGCTCACAGGGCATTGCTACGCTCGCATCTTCTATCCTGTACTGATGCCCACGAATCGATCAGTCCTGGGACTCTGAATTGGACCCCTTCCCTTCTGAACTAGTTGCGGCACCGAGGCTCGGAAGTTGGTTGGTATGATGGGAAATTCCATGTGAAAGGTTTTGTCAAGGAGACTGACTGGCTTATCCGATAATAAAAACAAGACAGCAACCAGTCCATCTCCCTTGTCAGTTTCCTTTCTGCTCTCTCCCTCTCTTAGGCAGGTCCTGTTTATCATCTTTGGTCATCGCTGGACGTGTCCTCGACTCACCATGGCCAAGAAACGGTCCTCTGACTTCGACTTCAAAGACCGCAATCCTTTCGCTGACCAGGATCCTTTCATCGTCCCCAGGGCCGACTACAACTACGCTGGCGCATCCATCGGGGCATCCCTCCACAGGAACAGGACAGAGCGTGACAGGCTTCAAGGTATCCAGCAAACATGGATAAATGGAAGTACTTCCAAGGGCCCGCAGAAACCAGGTACCCTTGTTCAAAGATTCGACCTATGGATGATCAACGAAGGGGGCAAGCGACTGTTCTTCTTCTCCTGGATATTCTTCCACTGTCTGGTCATTGCCTTTGGCTTCATGAACTACCAGCTGAGCGATGACCTAACCAACGCTCGTGCCACCTTCGGTATTACTTATTGTCAGTATTTCTATTTCATTTACAAAACGGACAAAGTCTCAGCAAAACATCCTTGTAGCCATCGCTCGTTCTGCTGCTCTTGTGCTACACACCGATGTCATCTTCGTCCTTTTGCCCGTCTGTCGCAATTTCATCTCCCTCCTTCGTCGGACCCCATTGAACCAGTTCATTCCATTCGACAAAAATATCACCTTCCACAAAGCGACGGCGTGGTCCATGGTCGTGTTTACAGTCATTCATATTGTTGCTCACATGCGCAACTTCCAGGAACTCGCTATGCTTGACCCCAATGCCAAGACTACTGGTCAACGTATCCTAGTCTTTTTGCAGGCAAACTTTGCTACTGGCCCTGGTGCTACTGGGTGGATTATGACCGCCTGTCTTGGAATCATGGTTTGGTTTGCCATGGAGAAACGCCGACGTGCAAACTTTGAGAGATTCTGGTACACTCACCATCTCTTCCTCGTCTTCTTCCTTGCATGGCAGTTCCACGGATTGTGGTGCATGATCAAGCCTGACAGACAGCCCTTCTGTTCATCCAATACCATCGGTGTTTTCTGGGTGCGTTCAATGTCTACCTCAGTACTCTGCTTCTCACAATACATATTCAGCGCTACTGGCTTGTTGGTGGCACCATTTGGACCTACGAGCGCGTCTTACGTGAAATTCGGTCTCGCCACAAAACGTACATCTCCAAGGTCATCCAGCACCCTTCAAAGGTCGTTGAGATCCAGATCAAGAAGGAGAAGACGATGACTCGCGCCGGACAATACATCTTCATTTGCTGTCCAGAAATCTCGTATTTCCAATGGCATCCTTTCACTCTTACCAGGCATGTGATTTTTTGCCTATCCTGGACGAGTTTCTCTAAAGTCCTTATAGTGCACCAGAGGAGGACTACATCTCTGTTCATATTCGTGTCGTCGGCGACTTTACTACGGCACTCGCAAAAGCCCTCGGTTGCGATTTCGATTCTAAAAAGGAGAAGGAAGTAAACGC
Source organism: Boletus pseudopeckii (assembly GCA_038092915.1). Classification (NCBI taxonomy): domain Eukaryota; kingdom Fungi; phylum Basidiomycota; class Agaricomycetes; order Boletales; family Boletaceae; genus Boletus; species Boletus pseudopeckii. The sequence goes on from JBBPRH010000136.1 coordinate 28,529, forward strand.
TACTGGTGGTATGGTGGTAGGCACCAACACGAACCCACCCCTTAACCGGACACTTCCACGCGTCATGGTTGATGGTCCATTTGGTAGCGCTTCGGAGGACTTTTTGAACTACGAAACGGTCCTGCTTGTCGGTGCTGGTATTGGCGTTACGCCATTTGCCTCGTAAGTTCCAGCCTGTTGCTCAGAAATACGGATGATATCGACTTGATGACAGTATATTGAAATCCATCTGGTACTGCATGAACAACATCAACAACGCGAAGCCGACACGCCTTTCCAAGGTTTACTTCACCTGGGTCATCCGTGACTTTGGCAGCGCAGAATGGTTCCACTCCCTCTTGCAAGCCATTGAAGATCAAGACGCTCAGAACCAGATCGAGATTAACATTTATCTCACGGCCAAAATCAAAGAGGATGATATGAACAATATCATCGTGCGTCTTTCACAGCCGTCGTTCCTGACTTGCCAAACGGACTAATATCGGCGCCTGGCCCTTTGATGGCCACGTGTGTTGCACAGGTTCAAGACGTTGGTGCACAAAGGGACGCGATCACGTCACTGCGCGCCCCAACTCACTTCGGGCGGCCGAACTGGGATAAAGTGTTCACATCCCTCGTTGACAAGCACCCTGAAACAGACGTCGGCGTGGTACGCGCACGTACACACACATGTCCGTAGTACTTCATACTAACCCCATCTGTGCTCTTCCGCAGTTCTTCTGTGGTCCTCCCGTGCTGTCCAAGCAACTCCACCAGATGTCTAACAAGTACTCGAGCCCTACCGCTGGCGGAACTAGGTTTTTCTTCGGGAAAGGTATGGTCCTTTGTCGGGGTTTTGACGCTCGGTGTCTGATGCCATTTCTTTGTTACACAGAAAACTTTTAAGGGCAAAGGTCATACAGGTGCAACCCGCTACTAATATAACGCTGTGTCGGTTGCCGAGGTACTCGCGCGCTGGTTCACGCTGAGTACTTCCGTGTCCGTGATGTCTTTTGGAACTTCCTCTTGCTGGGCATCTCTTCGTTTCTGAGACGTATCTGGTCTTTGTGCTTGCAGTCTTATGTATTTGTTCTCCATGGGTTGTTGGTGCTTCGGTTGACGGGCATTGGGATTATAATCCAATTTGTACGATAATTTACCAACGATGACATGAATGGATGATGATACATTGAACCTTGCTAAGGTATCCATGCAGATTATTCCGGGAGACGCAGTTAAAAAAACGAATGTGTACGAACGATGATGAGGAGTATCTATGAAAGGAATGCGTGAATGCAGAGGGAATGTCCCGAATGGAAAACCCAAAAAACAAAAACAAATTAATGAAGAAGATGACAACGAATCAAAAGCGAATCGAAAGCGGCTCCGGGTTCTCGACCAGCACAGGGGGCGGCATACATCCCCACAAGCTCCGGTAGTAATCGAGCGCGATCTGGCCCGTCACCATCCGGTACTCTTCCAACTCGCCCGCGGCTTCGTAGGGTTTTTTGAGCGCGTCGTACAGCTCGTGCTTGTCGCCGACGTTATAAACCCGACACCAGACCTCGACGAGCTTCCGGACAAAGTCGTTCATCGTACCCTCGCTGGCATCAACAACGATGACTTGCATGCAATCGACGATCCTCTCGTGCGCCCATCCGGATGGTTGGGCATCTTCGAGCGCCAAGTCTGAGAGACGGACAACGTCCGTCGTCTTCTCCCAAGACACAGAAGCGAGCGCCGAGGGACTCCGGGCGTGTCGGCTGCGAGAGGTCCACACGACAGAGGAAGAGCGGATAATCCGCGCATCTGCCCCTTTGCGGACCATGACCATGAGGTCGGGGTGGCGAATACATGCATTGACAAACGCCTGGGCCATCGGATCGCTCAGAGAAAGGCCAGCATACAGGGAGAGATTACGTTTGGTCTCTTCCCAGACAAGACCAGCAGAGTGTGAGCCTGAGTCTTTGCAGATGATCGAATGGCGAGGTGAGGAGAACGGAATGTCGTTTGGAATGAAACCGGCCAAGATTAGTTCTCTGGAGCCATCGAAGCCAAAGTTGTACTTGAGGTACGTTTGAGATAATGGCGCTCGTGTTAACAGAGTGTACCGGGTGAGGTCGATGACTTCATCGATCTGTGTGGATGGTGAGTGCTACGGGTTCAGAAAGGTCACAACTATCAATATACCGTTCGACAAGTCGTGCGAAGACAGGAATAACAGTGGCGGATGGCCGTCATGTGACCCCATGCATGCAAAGGCAATCGTTCACCACTGATATCTTTGAACACCTTTCCGCCGAGTACGACCACATAGTCACCGTCTGTCGACCGCAGTACGTCATCGACAGCGCACTGAACGTCGTGTATGCACAGCGCACTGATGGCGTGCCAAATCTTCTCCACCGTAATGAGATCGAGGTCTTGGTCGTTCAACAAGGCCATGACACTACCATAGCCCTGCGAGAGAAACATGAGAGAAGCATCCTTGTAGATCGCCCGGCGAACGTAAGCATAGATGACCTCCAGCCGCTCGCCGTGAAACTGCGACGTCGAAGCGGCGCAGTACCAAGCGAGACACATCCGGATTCTCTCTCTGAATTCGATAGCCTTCTCGCGTAAGACGGCCTCCAGAGGATCCTCGATAGCAGCACCTTCAACGCTCTCCGTAGAGTGGAACGACGCGTCAGTATCATGGGTGCGATCGCCGTAGCCAGAACAGTCTCCGTTCTCGTACGTGTCTTGCTCTAAAACCCACAGTGCGTTCTGGCCTTCGAGGATGAGTTGATAGCCGCGCGTTTCTACGTGCAACATTAGTTGTTCCACTTCGGACCTCTTCCGCACTAGATTATCCCAGAATATCTTGTGACCAAAATCCTGCACTTGAAGGTCAGTTTGCCTATGGTCGTAACATGCACAGAGCGCTTACCATGTCTTCGCTGTTCCAGTGGTTTTTTTCACTTTAGGACTTACTGTCAAGAAGATGCGAACAACACCTACCCGAAGAACCTTCGGGTAAAGTAGACCCGCGCCTCGATGCATCTGCGGGATGGTGAAGGGCCAGAAGAAGTTTCATTTATTGAGTACACACCTGGTGAGCAAATTATACTTGCCCCGAAGGTGGGCATTCCACTCTCGAAGAAGAAAAAGACTGTCGCACGCCATGATAGTCGCCACATCATGGCACGCCGGGATATCAGGGTATGCTTTGAGAAGTGAGTGGTGAGCTTTGTAATTAGTGTATAACTTGAGACGCTCCTGTGGGTTAAAGCCGGCGCTATTTTCCAGGGACAGGACTAGACTTGATTAGAGCGCACCTCATTGTGTCGGGGGCACCACAGGAGACCGTCCACTGGCGGACATGAACATTCAGTGCCCGCCGCAGAAAGGGCTGCACAAGTATTTCGTTTCTTTTTCGGAGACCTTGACATGGCGACCGATAATAGTGATCGACGACGGCGAGTTGGCAAAGTCAACTCCCAGTCAGAGCTTGACGCGGTAGACACCATTGATATATAGATCACGTGATCGTGTATACCTTGAAGCTCGGGGTTGGATATCGGATTCTTGCCAGATCCTAACAAGCATCGACGGTCTAATTTATGAACGCTGGATCCCTGCCATAGATTCCAAAGCGCATCGTTGAATGCTTCAAGTTTCGAAGCCAAAGCGGTAGGCCCCAGCGATTCCGGCAGTTTCAAAGCACTCAGCAATAAGCAAAGCGCATCTTGGCATGCTTACCTCCTGACCGTAGACGCTTTGCTTGCCCGCTTCAGACGAATGGCGGGACCCAGCATCCCTCTGCATGACAAGGTCCAGGGAATCCATCGCCGTTCGTCACGGTCGCGATATCAATAGACATCCTTATTACACTCGATTTCGTTAGGATCAAGAAAGCCGCGCCGAGATGCAAGGAGGCAAATCAGCCCTCATTCAGGTCGGTGAAATAATTTCCGCCGGTACCCTCCACACTACGACCGCTGCCCGTTTTAGGGACAGATGAAGGCCCAAGAACTCTCATAGAGCGCCCATCTCTACAGCACAGAGTGCCCCCCGCAGTCATCAAGAGGCACATTCCCGGATATCTCTATCCGTTTAACTCCGTTGAGCTGAGGGACCAAACATGCATGACAGTGCAGAGTCCGACACTGCGCACTGTACGAACCTAGTTATAAAAGGTACGACTTGGAGATGGCAAGAATTTTCAAGACCGAGTTTCTGTTGGCTCAATGGCACATTCATCGAAGCATCCTCTACTGCTGATAACGAGACGGGAGCCGACTCAAGACACGGTCTAGATGTTAACCCAGGATAGAGTACATCAGGCCTGGCGATGGCACTCAGGTGGGACACATCAATTTGTCGCCGCCAAAATTTTGTAGCGTCACCCACAGCTGTCACATGAAGTTATTGATACCCTCATGCTATGAGGATTTACTTCAAAATATATAATATACGCCACAGCAAAGTAATCTACTTAGTTTTCGGTAGATTGGGAAATAGTGGAAAATAGCTGAGACAGCCGCGAGCAATCTAGAGATGCAGCATCTACTCATATCCAGTGGCACTATGTAGTAGGATGGAGGAATGGATCATTGCTGTAGTTGAAAACGGAACATCCACGGAGGACAGTTTGGTTGCAAGAGAAGCACCAGTTAATGGTGGAGTTAATGGTAGTCCACTAAGACAAGGGGTGTCACAATGTAAACCACAGTAAGATGAAGAGGATGAGAACTTACGTCGAGAGCCTTTATCAAGGCGGGGAAAGTGAGATTGTCGTGGCCAAACATTTGCAAAGGCTGGAGTGCCTCGTCATTGGTCCCATTCTTGAATTTCAAAGCAACTACATATTCCCCTGCAGCATCTTGGGATAGCTCGAAAGCAACAGCGGAGGCATAGTCGACTATTCACAATTGTATGAGTTCAGTGCAGAGGAACCAGCAATTGTTCTCTCACCAATTCCAGATATCTCAGGGTTGGTCACCGTGGCATTGGTGACGTTGAATAGACTAATGAAGGGCTTGTAGTCGATCTCTGTCAATGCAAGCTTGACCGTGTTGTTAGGCAAAGTCATGTTGCCCAACGACCAGAAAATCTCGGGCCAAAGCGTTCGGATGGCAACTATGAAACCGTCAACTAGGCCATGGTATAACACCACCAAATCACCCACTTTCGCCAACTCCGTTCTGGACACTGTCCGTGAAGACATTTTGCTCGTGAATGTTAGCGAAGTGGCGGGCTTGCTGCAACAGAGTCTCGGGGAACGAGTCGTAGAATGTTGCATTGTGAGTATACTGGACGTTGAGATAGTCGTAGATCTTGGGATTGTGAACAGTTTAGACGAAGCCCAAATGCTATCGTTCTCTATTACTTACATTCCACTTCCAATCAAGTTAGAATACAACCAACAACGGAATGGACAACACATACAATGTTATAGAAGCTACCATTCATGCCATTGAGGTAAGGTTGAACAGCTTGAAGGAAAGGAGCGGCTTGGATAGCTGCGTCCTGGAATATAACGCCGGTGTTCAAACGAGCCAGGTGGAATTGGAAATACTAGAAAAGCTGGATTAGTATCGTAACCTAGCCCACTTTCAAACACTCACATTGCATTCCATCCAACTTGTGAGAGAAGGAGCTTGCCAGAACTCGAGAGATTCTACTGGGACGTATTGGTACCCTCCCAATGGAGCCTCGACCTTCTGACCATCAGCGAGGGTTGAGACGGACGCCTCCGTCGGTGGGTAAAGACCTTGAAGGAGTGCATAAGCGGAATCGAGTATGACATTCCCTCCTCCCGCGTCTGCGCGAACGAAGAGCTGGCTACTATTAGCGACATCGGTCTCGATGCCCTGGATGTAAGATGGTGACGCTGGGTCAAGATAGGTATCTCTCAGGTAGCGACCCAGGTCATATTCTTGACTCTTTGAGAATTTTAGTATTACACAAAACACCCAACGTTAGACACATACCGCTCCATACGGCGTCAAGGATCCTTGTACCGAGTTGTAAGTTGTATAGTTCTGGTAAACTACACCAGAACGATCGCCATGACGAGCCAGTAAAACAACACCGATGAGGCCTGCGCTGGTGGATTTCACCATTCTGAAGAGCCGAGTTCAGAGAAGAAGAGACGCTTGTAACACGAACGAAAACCTTGCAATTTATATTGAACGGTGAGACACGTAATCATTGGGACAATACGGATGCCCACGCGTTACACGTACCTCCGCTGAGGCTCCGCGACTTGGCAACTGGCAGTGAGGACATAAATCACTGCCTTTAGCTGAGGAGCGATTTAGAGACGCACTAGCGCGTCGAGTCACCAATCAGCATCAAGAAACTGAATGCTGTTAGCCGAGTATTTGAGGCTGCCGCACATTAGCGCACAAAAATTTGAAAAAAAAGGAATAATATATGTTGTAAAGTCCAGCAGGTTCCTTGATATCCTGCGGGAGTAGCCAAGCTATAACGCTACATTCTTGCTGATGCCGGCAGCGCCCGTTCGTGCCAAGGAATATTGTGGCTATTCAACATGGGTTGTCCCTGCAGCTGGTTAGAATACCGGAAGGTTCGGAACTATAAATCGAGTGGACTAGTACACAATAGGCAAGAAGCAAACGGCATCGTTTGTCATGAGGGCTTGTTTCGGGGCTGTGATCCACCTAGCGGGTATTAGGAGCCCCCAGCCAACTTCAATTTTTGGAGTGGATCAGAATGCGAGGGGGATTGAAGCTACTCGTAGAATGGTGACCATCCTCTCGGCGACACAGTCGGTCTGGTGACGGGGCGTAGCAGCCACGCGTGACGGTGCAATTGCTGGCCGCCAAGGCCTAGATGACATATGCATTAATACTGGCGGTGTTCATGCGGCGATTGATCTTGACACAGAATCATATCAAACTGCACACAGCAATGTCATTGATGGGCCAGTTCACGGCAGTAGTACGGGGCTCAGCGTACAGCTTCATGGGGAGGAGTCTTCCAGGGGATTTGAAGCAGGGCATAAACCACCATTGGCATCCACAATTGCTCGATAGTCTCACCACCAATCCTGACCAGTGACTTTGTTATCCTTCCGTGTTCGGTGATCCCGCACCTATTTAAGCGCTGTTGGGTGGGACCGTGGTAAGGTAGGAGTTGCTGTTGCCTACTAGTGGTTCCAGGTAATAGAGTGCAAACGCAACAAGTAGGATTGGAAGATAAGAGCGGTGAGGGCGTTTGTGCTCTCATGATGGGGGCGTATGTCTTCACAGGCCAAGGACAATGTGGATGGTGTTGACATTGGAACAGGACCACCACGTTTCAAATTTCAACGCCGACACGCCTGATGCTTGTCCTCTGACCAAGTCTAAAGAATAAAGATGCCCGTCGTCGGCGGAGTCGCACAGAATCCCACGAAAGCCGTGGGCCAATGAGGTTCGCCGCATTACTATGTCCGTCGGAACCATTTTGGAATGGAGACTCTACTACCATCACGACTGAGCTGCGGTAGAAGGTCGAGGACGTTGAACCTTTGGAGGTGCGTTGCTGTGAATTGATCCGAGCGGTGCGAATAGAATCGGACAAAATGGACGAAATAAGAATGTTCTTTTGTAGCCAGTCATGAGCTGCGAATTTCATGGTGAGCGTTACGCCAAGGTTTCACCATCAACATGTGTTCGGGTAAATTATCTTGAGTCGCAATAGTAATGCGGCAGTTACTCACACTCGCAGCGAGTTATCCAGGACTTGGGCCCCTCGGAGATGTTAATCAGGGTCACTAAAATAATTCGCATAGTATAGACGCGGGACTAGTTTCTTTACAAGGAACTTCTAGAGTGCAAATACCGGATGGTACAGACAGCGAAACGTATCGGCGCTATTGCTCAAATCATCGTTCGCTAATTGGCTAGAGAAGCCATCAGGGACCTTCCGACTCGTCAGATGGCTCGTGCACGCGGCGAAGACGTTTGATGGATACAAAATATGGACAGCAGGAGTGGCCCATCAATCTAAGGTTAGGGTCAAAATGGTACATTTACTGTTTTCCCCATGCTAAATCGAGCAAGTTCATACCGTATAAAATATCCACATATCGAGGCCTAGGTCGTCATCTTCCATCCTCTCCAAAATGTCCTCAGAGACCAAAGGTTCCCTCCCCCTTCCCCTCCCTCAACATAACGACGCGAGCCCGAGATCAAAGCCACCCGTCTGGGCTCTGGATAACTCCAACGGAAACGTCCCTCTTCCTGCCAAGTGCGATAGACATGGACGAGAGGGTGGTGTGTGTTGCAAGGAGCTCAAAGACGACGACGATCGCACTCTCGTCAATCCTGATATCGTCCGTGATGTGTAAGTCCCTTCCCGCTTTGTCCCCCTGTACGACACCGTTTCCCCCCGTTATTAATCTACACACACACTTGTAGGGTCATTGGTCTCTCTGACGGTTTGACTGTCCCCTTTGCATTGACGGCTGGTCTGTCTTCGCTTGGAGAGTCCAGATTGGTCGTTCTCGGGGGAGTGGCGGAACTCATTGCAGGAGCTATTTCCATGGGAATCGGTGGGTTCCTAGCCTCCCAGGCTGAAAGAGACCACTATCGGTTCTTGAAGCGCCACACAGCGCACAGAGTACTCCGCAGCTGCGAGGGTGAAATGGAAAGAGAAGTCTACGCTGTTCTCGGCCCAGTCGGTGTTGATGAGCACGCTTCGAGAGCCGTCACGAAATGTCTGCGTGACATCGAATATGACACAGGTGTAGACGGTAATCGTTCGTCACCCCCAGACGAAGAAACCCAGTCTCACAGGTGGACGGGTTTAACTCCCTTCTTGCTCAAGTTTGGCGAGGGTCTCGGTTCGTCTTTCTCCCCTTTTCTAGCAATCGTTTCACCGACTTGCCTCCTTTAACAGAGGAGGTGCCAACAAGACGTCTCTATACGTCAGCCATTACGATTGGACTCGGGTATCTCGTCGGAGGGATTATACCACTCATCCCTTATTTTTGCGTCGCTCGTGCTCATGTGGCCTTGATCTATTCTTGCGTTCTGACTGGTGTCGTACTTCTAATCTTTGGGGCAGTCAAGGCCAGGATAAGTGGGGCAGGCCGAGGAGTCAAAGGATACTTGTGGGGTGCAGTAAGTACGCTACTTGTCGGCGGAGCGGCTGCAGCTGCGGCGTACGGACTTGTTGCAGCTCTCGATGCATGATATACAGGCTTTTCTTGGTCACTTGTTCTCGCAGATTTTATTATTGTTGCAGTGTTGCTTTGACTTATATAGACCGCATCTCGTGTCATAATTGCACCTCAAATCATCCTAAGTACGGAAATTAATTCGTGTCGACTTGTTCATATCCAATGACCGTGGCCGGTGACCCTTGAAGATGGCTTCATACTCTGTCCCGTGGCGTAACGTTTGCATCGAAATTGATGCTCAGCTATCCAATCGGAAACGGGGAATTTGTCGCCGGGCCTGACTGCCCCAAATAACTCGCTGCAGTGGTTGCACATACTTGCCTGATCCATACGCTCACTGCCTTGAAAGGCACCTGGGAGCGGCGCGCGTCCCGAAAGCCAGAGGATGGCGTGCTGTACTGACAGGAAGTAGGACGAATGGGGCCGCATGGGTCTGGGAGGGTAACGACATGCCTGATGGGTATCATGTAGGAAAGAAAGAACAGATGGTGTACATTTGGCCACTCGCGGAGTGATGGCGGTAACCTTGTGCGCAATGTACTCAGGTGACTCGGGTTAGGGTCACTCTCCCAGTAGACTCTGACCCCAGACACCGCAAGACTCTAAGGCTAGTGAGCTAATCGTGCTCGTTGTCGCCAACGCTCCCCGCTTCAGCTTGCAAGGTTCTCAACTTGAAAGTACTACTCAGTCCCGTCGCACAGGCTCTTGGTCGAGGAACAATAAAAAAGCGTTCGGGTCAGCCAAGCCCACTGCCTCCGCGGCAAAGCGGTTACTTCTCCTTTTCATCGCTCCAATCCCAGGCTGTGGGAGGCCGCGACACCTGGAGTTCTATCGTCCAGATGATTCAGACTTCGGTTTCTGCAGTTAACATGCTAGCAGAAGATGATTTCGGGATTACATATTACATCGAGAACGCCCAGCAATTTTGGTCAGGTACGTTTCGTCACACGCTCTATACCCTGCAACTCTTGGTCCATCACAGAACAACTCATTGCATGTCTTTCCATCGCTCTAGAACTTGACGACATCCTGCGTCTTCCGAGCGATGATTCGGCCACGTTAACCATGCTTGATACTGCACTCCGGAGGTTCGTATCCTTATGCGCTTCTTATCACGGTCAGCTCCCTCTGCTTCCATTCTTCCATCTTGTGTTGATCATAACTTTATCAGCAGAACAATACCTTCAAAGTCCGCTACAACTAGAGCATGCATATCACTTGCTTTTGGATTCCGAGCTTTTCGTCTTTCACTCCGAGAGGATGTGTGAACTTGCGATCGAGGATGTGCAGTCGGTACGTGGAACGGAGGCAGTACCGGTCCTGCACAGCTTACACAAGCTTGTAGAAAACGGATCCGCACGGACAGTTTATCTTGTATAGCCTGCTCTTGTTTTGGGGCAGACGCCAATCCTCCTTCCTTCGTAGCCACAAGCGATGGCAACCGCTCATCCCACTACTGATGGATCATATCTTGGTCGAGATTGATCCGGATGTCGATGATTCTTATATTGGCCCTAATCCCGCTTCCAATGGCATAGGCTCTCGTGCAAGCATCATCATGGGCCCAATTGCGATAGAAGCCAAGCTCAGGGTGCTAAGCGTCAGACTTCTCTATGAAGTTTGTCGGGTTCAGAAGCTGTCAGAGCAAGATTTACGTACGTTTTGTCTCATCTGGTCACTTCGTTCGTCCGGCTGAACACTCTGCCACAGGTATATTCAGTGATTTGTTCATCGACCATCTTTTCGAACTCGTGGAGCAGACACGCTTTATGTCGGATGAAACCTTCAACTACTCCGTCATCAAATTGATAGTGAGTATCCCGAACTCTCTTCTGGCAGCTATTAATCCAAAAGCCAGGTAGCGCTCAACGAACAGTTCATGGTTGCAGGCTTGAACAATACAGCCTCGCCCCAATGTGGCCTGGGGAAGACGTCTGAGGTGCGGAATCGGGTACTGGATGTGCTTATATCTCGCCTCGGTTCCAGCAAGACATTGGGAGAGAATATGATCTTTATGCTCAATCGTGCATGTACGTTTTGCGTGGGCTATTCTTCTAACACGACTGAAAATGTTCCTTAGCTCGGTCTGCGGAGGATCTGTGCATGCAATTACTGGTATTGAAGCTACTGTATATTCTGTTCACTTCGAAAGCGACTTCGGAGTATTTCTACACAAATGATCTCTGCGTACTTGTCGATGTCTTCTTGCGCGAGTTGGTCGACCTTGATGACGAGAGTGAATCAGTGAGTAAACTTCACTCATGCAATGGTTGGAAACTGACTCAAATCACTGTAGTTGCGTCACACGTACCTCCGTGTTTTACATCCCCTTCTTACAAAGACGCAATTACGGGATATTCCCTACAAACGTCCTCAAATAGTGATGGCCCTGGAGTCACTCATGCAGAATGCTAACATTCGAGATATCAACCCGACCACAAAGCGATTGGTGGAACGGTGTCTCAGCGGGGAATGGTGTGTGCAGCTACGAAAGAGCTCGTTCGACAAAGATGCCTTGAATTCGCAGGGCAGCTTCCGACGGGATAGCCCTAGCCACGACATCCTTGCGTCGACGACGCAAGCGGGTCTACAGTCTCAAGCTGCCACGTCAGCAGCCTTTGAAAGACGACATGATGGTGCCATTCCACCCCTGGTCAAGACCAAACAAGTCAAGCCCAGTCGCAGTGTTGAGAATATCAAATCACAATCTACTAAGCCACCTCCGTCGCGGTCGGGCTCTGATGAAGTCAGGAGACCAAGCGCCGATAGTGCCACTAGCTTGGGCGTTGTAGCTTCAACCACTACTAATGCACCAAGGTGGAGAGATAAGACCGGTTCTATGGACGACGGTTCACTCCTCCATCAGGCGGAAAAAAGTCTTAAGCATCATCATCTCCCACCATCATCCGCGTCATCCGATCTCCCACCAACTACATCCGCCGGCACCCAAAAAGCACGCAGGCCACCCCCTGCGCCTCCAAAAAGGCGCAGACCCCCTCCTGCACCACTTGGACAGACCCACGGTGGAGCTCTCATCACTGCTATCGCAAGCTCCTCGTTGTCTACACGCAGTCAGCTTGGGAAATAAGGGATGCAGTCGTTCTCCTCGGACTTTGGGCTATGATGATGATGGACGACGTACCTGAATCATCCTTTATCATACATATCTCCACGAGCATATTTACATATCATTGGACAGCATAGCACGGCACTTAGTCTAATGTATCCCTTCGAGGTAAATACTTTCCACCATCCATCTCCGATACCCACCGTCAGGATCAACCATATCCGTATATTACAACAATCTTGTCTCCATGAATGACACACTCGATGTCCCCACTTTGATGAACAGTTTATGTCAGGCCATCCATACTCCTTTCCTCCCTTTCGTACGTTTTTCAGATTAGAAGGAAATCTGTTCCTGCATCATATCGGAGATGAGGAAAGATCTTCCCAGTACCTGGACATGCGATGTCGCCCAACCCTCTCGGCTAGTTTGACTTCGACGGCATCGTGCTGCAAGGATTACCTCTTATCCGAATTCCGAATCACCCTGCACAAGTGGTGCAACCTCGGTGAAGTCTAATTTATGCCGAGGCACCATTCGCACACAAACCAGTAGCGTCAGATAGCAGATCTTGTGAATTCTTGCTTCGATATAGCTAGTCCTTGGCCACATGACAACGAGGGAGGCGCCCCGAAAGTGATCGTGGTTGTATAGACAGCGAGATACTGTGTGAACGACACCGTGGTCGGGTCTGCCCTGGCAGTGCGCTGAGTTGTTCAGGGGAGATCTGGGGATATTTGGATATCACAGGACCTATTTGATGCCGAATGCAACCTCCGCTCGGAGAAATGTGCTTTTGTCAATGACGATATCTCGAATGTTGCTAGGGGGTGCTTTCATCTAAGAGCCTCAGGAGTTGGACATGATACAAGCGTGAAAAGAGGTACTTATAAGTGAACCCGACAACAGGGGTGGTGGCGGCGCAAGCTTTACACCTTGGTAGTCAGAGAGAACATTCAACGACCGCGGCACAGGAATAGGTTACCGAGCCCGCAGTTTCACGGACCGAACGCGTTGGACTCGTGACGCCAACTCGGACCACCCTTGCTCTATTCTGCAGGTGTACTCTCGCGGTTTATCTTCGTTTCCACGTGGGTACGTGACATCCTCTGACCACCTGATATTCGTGAACACGGTCCGATGTTTTATTGGCCGTGCCCACACCCTGGATGCTTTAAAAGTACCAACTGGATATAAATGAGCAAGCGTATCGGATGTTGAAATGTTCACCTCACAGTGACAGAAGTTGCTGAAAAGACAACCACGATGCACTTGACGTGGCCCCATGAACCACCTGGACGGCGGCCAAGTATAAATGTGAGAGCCTACAGCTAGAAGGTTGTGAGGTTTAAAGCCAATAACAAGTGTTCAAAGTTACTACTATTTGAAGACATTGCAACGATCAGTCCGTAATATAATGGATCAACCTGCCCTCACTCGGCTGCTTAGTACGTACGCCCACTTTCAGTCTCACACAACTGGTTTTGGCTACATTCTACAACTAAAACCTCGTGCATAACGTGGGGTTTTGCATCTTTATGACACACGGAACTCCGATAAACTGCCTGGTCATCTATCGATTCCCGTTTACCGAGCAAGGCAAACTCAGTGGCGTATATCTAAATGTAATTGGTACTGGCGTCTTTGTTTTTTATCGGTGAGTGGAAATTCGTACATATTTTCAGGAGCCAGACAGCTTTGCCTTGCGTTATTCTTTTAGGGTTCATTTTGCTGTGGGTCATGTCGTTCCTACGACTCTCAGCACTTACCATGGTTTGCGTCTTTGAAAATGTGATGTTGAACGCGAACGAGGTATGCCGTGGCCCGTCGTCCGCTCTCAAGGCAATCGATGCGACAAACAGTCGGGTGCAGTACTCCTTCAATGCCCACAGACAGTAGGAGGGACTTGCTCGTTGTTCAGAGAGGGTACGCATTTCCCACCCCGCCTTTGCGGGTTCTGATTTGATCCCACCGCTCTAAGGATCTCGCCGATAACCTCTGCCTCTTGGTGACCGTTGCTGGCCACACGAGTCACCACCTTCGTTGTTGCACTCACCAACGATAATCCCCAAGAGTGCAAATTGTCTGAGTCGACGGTCTATAACTGGCTTCCACGCAGCCTCGATTGCAAAGTCTCAGTGCCTTCTTAGAGAAACAGGGTGCAGGCTCGAGGCAAGCCCGAGTCGCAACGCCTGATAGACGTGGATAGTTCAAGCTGTCTGCCGAGTAGTCACTCAAACTGTTTTCGACGCATCGACTCAGTCGGCAAATGAACTTGACCGTTTCCCGGTCTCTCGATCGTTCGATTGATCGCTTTCCCTCGACGTCCCGACAGCAAAAACGTGGGTCTTGGCGGTCCCAATTGCATTACTTGTGTCCACGCCAGCGTGAGTTTGTCCTCGCTGGATCTCACGCTCTCCCGGGCCTATCGCTTGCTCTTGCATGGCTACCACAGTACAGTCCACGTTCAGCGAGACGGGTAGGATGGGAACGTGTCAGAATACAGTTCGCTCTCATGCATTCATGTATATCATGTTTTAAATTGGGGGTTTTGATGATTCCCAACAGTTCGTGGATGTGAGACAGGAGTTATGCCTTCACATCCTACCATTTACTGATACCGGCTAAGTCGCTTGCGAGACGCACGGTGAGCGTACACACTACCTATCGTTTTCAAACCAGTTCATGCTTGTTGTCTCACATGGCCTCTTCCTGTCTCTCGGTGCTCGATCGAACATCAGATCTTCAGATATGGCGGACCGCCAACCATTCGAGGTAGACATCGTGCTCTCAGGTTCAATAGATCCAACGCCATTGGACTTGCCCGCATACATGTGATTGCAGGTTAATACATAGAGTCTCTGCTACAATTACTATACACGCCTCCGTTTCTTGACTGGTGTATCTGTTCCTCCTTCCCCACCCGGGTCGGAAAGACCTATACTTGAGGACGAACCACTCGCCGCCCGCTTCCTCGGTCCTAATAGGAGGACGTCAGGTGAGGAATTCGGTAACCAAAGTTCGTCGTCTTCATCCTTGACTTCAGGTGAGCCATCACTACCAGCATCTCCCAGGTCATCGCCAATGCCATCCTCTTCCTCCACGTGTGCCTCGAGATCGAAATGGAAAGCCCGACTTTGACTTTGACTCGAGGCTTTTCCGTGGTTTCTCGGGTCCCCTCTGATCTTGGGTTTCGTAGGCGTCGCCGCGACGAGCGTCACCCCTTGCGCGCGCTTGTCTTCCCTCTTTGCATCCTTCTTCGTCTTAGCCGGCATTTTTGCGCCTGAGCCTTCGGGTTGACTCCCTTGTGATTGTCGTGCCCGATGTTTGAATACACGCGACATGCTGACTTCGCGAGTCAGAGCCCGTTTGAGGGACGATGACGTTCCGCAAGTAGATGTGGAGCGCCTTGCAGAGGCATCCTGTGCGAGCGAGACAGACAAGGAACGTGAACGAGATCGCGTATCTGACGTGATGTGGGATAGCACAGAGGTGGAGCGCTGGATGAGTTTGGGGTCAAGTTTACCCTTCGACCGGGAGATGGAGGTGGAGGTGGACGATCGGGCAAGTTTGCGGTTGGAGTGTGGGTGGGCGGAACCAGTCACTTGAGGTCCAGGACTTGACCGCGTATCGTTGTCCTCGTCCTCGTCTGAAAAGGCCGAGTGGGGGAATAGCTTACAGCGCAAAAGTGCGCACATGTCGGGAAGTGTCGATTTGAATCTGCGGGCTCGATAAACACTGAGATTGACGTTCCAGACAGGTGGACTCACTGGCACTCGACGACATTCTCGCAGAATGTTTGCATCCAATCGCGTTCATCTTTATCCGTTCGTTTATGAGAGTCGCTCAAGTTGATGACAAGCTGCCATGTGCAGAGCTTGTCCATGAATGACTCTAATCGTTCTTGTGCGGATGGAACGACGACCTTTGCTCGTTCTTTCTGTGGCCTTTTCCTGGTTGAGGGAACCACGCCATTGGCAGGTATTGTCACTGGGGGTAGCGGGGTGCAAGGTCCAGGCAGGGAAAGCTTGAGGAGGTAGAGGAGAATCTGAATCTGTACCCTGTACACGTCTCGTCAAGAAAAAAAACGCATCCACACACGACATCGGCACCCACTCTCGTCTCTCGAGCCTTTCGAGCCACATGTTCCGCGACTTTTCCTCGAGCATGATCGCGTCTTCGCTGTTGAGACTCGTACTGCCTTCTCCGCCCTCACCCATCTCGTAGCCAAGCGCGTACCACATCATGGATTCTTCCGTTTCACCTTCTCCGCCGTCCTGCGCGAGAATCTGGGGGAGCTCCGTGTGAAATTTCGTGACAACGGAACGAACTGAGAGGAGCAGCGGCTCCAAGAGCGCATGTAGTGGGTGGGGAGAGTCTGGTGATTGTGGTGACGCGTTTTGGACGCGATGCAAGGACGGTACAAGCAGGTTGATGGGCATGATCGACTGTGACTGGTTAGAAACGCGAGTATGACTCGATACGCGCGAACGACGTTCGTACCTCTGGAAGCCAGAGAAATTGGAGATACGTTCGAACGACGAACTGGTCTGTGGTCTCCAAGTGAAGGTCAGTGAATGGGTAATCTCGAGCGATTGTCTTTTCTTGTGTCGTCGTCCATCTCGCGTTGGAGCTGGTGAGCAGCGTTAGAGGTTGGACAAAAGTCATCGCTGGACGCGTGAGACTGTCGCCACTCGCGACGCGATCGACAACTCGATTGGTAACTAGTACATACAACTTAGCATTCCTTCTAATACAAGCGATCTAATAAGTATACGACTTTATCGCATCGTCCAAATGTTGCGCATAGATCCACTACGCCCTCCTTGGCGGCGCGGTTCCGGAAACTCTGCCAGCCCGCTCAAGACTTTCGTCCTGAAGCATGTAAGCAGGCCTATATCGCGTAGACTGTGATGGCGGCTTCGCGTGGCCGTTGCCATTGAAAAGCTTGCTCTCTGCTAGACAGACGGTAAAAGGGTCATTGGCGATGACACGGAAAGAACCGAGGGTACAATCGGGTGAAGTGTCGGAGAGGTCGGCCATATCCATGTGGGTCTCAGCCGTGCATGTACTCTCTGGGTTACTGGCGATGATTGTGAAGGGTTCAAGATGACCATCTTCTACTGTGGGTTTGGATTGACGTGGAGCGGGTGTGTCGGCCGTGCATATGGTGTTCGGTTCGTGGGCGATGACTGTGACAGGAGATGGGAATAAATCCAACGACGTGTCATCTTGGATACGGAGCGCGGGATTCGGAAATGTGTTATATATTGAACCGAGCGATGTATACCTATTCTCTCTTCTTTAAGAAGAGTCTCCGTGAGTGCAGGTGTGCTTACCCTTGGTCATACAACGAACAGTAAGGCACGCTCAATCGCCGCAGGAATGTCCACACATCCGAGTAAGACCAGTTTATGATAGGATTAATACGTTCGAATGAGGGCCATCCGGCATCCGTCTTGTTCTTATACGTGAGTGTGGCTGTCAAACGTTATTTTGCGATTCATGCTGCAGACGGAGGGGAGAACTCACCACCGTGTGGGTCTGATCTTCTTGTTCCGACTAATATGGCTTCCATCTGTTGATACTTCTCCTTGTAACAATGTAGAGCACGCCGCATCCCTTCGCCGCCCCGAGCCTTCCCGACGGGCCAAGAGAAGCCTGTGCGACCAACGCCGTCTTCGCTTTGTTCGCGTACATCGGGTGTTGCCACGCCCGGGGTAACACTTTCGACTGGCAGCGGAACTTCTGATTCAGGGGAGCATGTAAAGAGATCGAGGTCGTATGCCCTAGCCAACTCCCTGATGAACTCTTCTAGTTCTGGGAATGGCGAAGGAACAGGGACATAGACCGCTGGGATTGGCTTGGCGCTTAGGGTCCGGCGGGCGAATGCCGCGGCGTAAAGATGAAGGAGGACAGTGCCTGTGAACGATTAGCAGAGTCCGAACGAAGAGAGCTGCGCTACGCACAGTCCTTGCCTCCGTTGAAGCTGATCGATATTTTCTCCGGTCTGAAAGCAAAAGTCACCAGCTGCATCATGGATGTGATTCAAGCCAAACTAGCACGCACGTATATGTATCCAGAGCATTCTCAATGACGTCCAAGGCCTCCTTGACACGTTCGCCGATGGGTTCGCTCGACGCTGCGAGGTTGTAGACCTCGGCTGACATCGCCTGTCTAGCCATGTAGGTTGTGCAAGGAGTTAGTTGGCTAGGTGACTGCTGGGAAACTGGTCGAACGCTATGGCTAATGGAAAGCGGGAACTTTTATGCAGCCAGGGTATATGTAGCAGATTTGGGTGGGAATGTCCTCTAATCACATAAATAGTGACTGGATCGGTACTTGTCTTCTTCACTACTCGGATCAACGAGCTTTGAAATCGGACAATGCCTGCCGTCGTGCTCGTCACTGGAGGCACTGGCCTCGTCGGGAAAGCCATCGAATATGTTATCGAACACGAGCCCGCAGGCTCGCGCTTTGGAAAGCAGCCAGGCGAGAAGTGGATCTTTGCCAGCTCACGCGATGCCGACCTTAGGTATTTGCTAAATCTCGGTATAGGACGAGGCGGGCTCACGCTTGTGTCGTTCACGCGAACAGGGATCCCCAACAGACCTTGCAGCTCTTCGAAAAGTATCAGCCTACGCATGTTATTCACCTGGCAGCCCTTGGTATGTCTACCTCGAATCCTAGTGTCTCGATCCTTCTGACACTTGTGCGATTAGTCGGAGGACTGTTTGCCAACAGAGAGCGCAAGGTCAGTTGCGACGATCTGCACGTGGACATAATTTTAGCTTGACGATTTCCCAACTCCAGATGACGTTCCTCCGGGACAACATGTTGATCAACGACAACGTGTTGCACACTGCTCGTATCAAAAAGACGCAAAAAGTCATTTCGTGCCTTTCGACATGCGTCTTTCCCGACAAAGTCGAGTACCCTCTAACAGAGGAGAAAGTGCACCTCGGCCCCCCTCACGACTCTAACTTTGGCTACGCATATGCCAAAAGAATGGTTGATGTGCAAAATCGGTCCGCATGTCGCCAAGCTTCATTATTCCCTTGTCACTTACATTGCCCCACAGCGCGTACAAGGAAGAGTTTGGTTGCAACTTCACGTCCGCTATTCCCACTAATGTATTTGGACCCCACGACAACTTGTGAGTCGCCGGTATATGTCTTGATCCATCCCTGATCGCCCTCGAACAGTGACCTCAAGTACGCGCACGTCATGCCCGCTCTCATTCACAAGGGTTATCTCGCAAAACGTGCGAGTCCGTTTACCCTGTTCGCAGTGTGGTGATCTTACCCTCCTGTTATAGAGAACGGGACACCATTCAAGGTTCTGGGTGATGGATCGCCCTTGCGTCAGTTTATCTACTCTCGTGATCTCGCCAAGCTCTTCATCTGGCAACTTCGTGAATACGAGAGTGTCGAACCCATCATCTTCTCTGGTACAATTCATCACTATATTGCCGAGAATCTGTCTAAGCCCCCCTGTAGTGGATGAGAAGGATGAAATAAGCATCAGGCAGCTCGCAAATTCGATCGTCGACACCCTCCAGTACCCCGGAGAGGCGATCTTTGAGAACGAACCCAAAGACAATGGGCAAGATCGCAAGCCCGCTTCCAATGCAAAATTGGTCAAGTTGATCGGACCGGACTTCAAGTTTACCCCCTTCGACGTTGGTCTGTAACTTCCGTCTTGTCGGTCGGATATTGCTTGCTGACATGTTATTTTAGCCTTGAAGGAGACTGTCGAGTGGTTCTTGGCGAACGTCTCGAATGCTAGAACTGGACAGAGTGGCCATTGATCGATCACTGACCGATGTATTATATTCGCTAAGAAATTTGACCTAGACTCGTGAGGGCAATATGCGATCAAAGTTTGTCATGTTGATGCAGGAATTCAACAAGCATACAAGGAGTGCAAGCAGTCACAGCGGATGAGACATTTGTCTTTGGTCGCAAACTAGACTGTGATTACTCCACAGGTTCATTACAAGGTCCTAGTCTGGAGAACAAGGCCAACATGCACAATTCTTTCAACAATTTAACATCTATTCCGAGTGGCATGTTTTAGACGGGCATTTAGTTTTGATCCTCAATGAGGCTTCGGGAAGCTTGGAGATCAACCGTGACCATCTCGTGGACGAGTTGGTCGAAGGTCACTTTGCGGGTCCAGCCAAGCAGGCGCTCTGCTTTTGAAGGGTTTCCGAGGAGAAGACTGTATTGGAGCACCCATCAGAAAAACCAAACGGAACAAGAAATCGACTCGCAACGTACTCTACTTCAGCAGGACGGAAGTACTGAGTGTCCACCTTGACGAGAACCCTGTCTGTCTTGACGTCGTAGCCTTCCTCCTCCACGCCACTGTTACGCCACCTACAACACGTGTATCGATTAGCGGCAACAGTCGCTTTTACGGAGAGTTGCACATACTTGATCGAGATACCGACAACTGCAAACGCTTTCTCAACATACTCACGCACTGGGTGAGTTTCACCGGTGGCAAGGACAAAGTCCTCGGGTTCGGACTGCTGCAGGATGCGCCACATTCCCTCGACATAGTCCTTGGCTAAATTGTGGGAGCGCATATACTCAGAAATCAAGCTGTTGGGCATTCGTGACAAAACCCACCATGACCCCAATCACGTTGCGCGTCGAGGTTACCGAGATAGAGACAGCTTTGCTTGCCCAGGTGGATATCAGCCACAGCTCTGCTGATCTTGCGCGTAACGAACGTCCTGCCACGCCTCGGGCTTTCGTGGTTGAACAGGATGCCGTTGCAGGCATACATCCCATACGCTTCACGATAATTGACTGTGATCCAGTAGGCATACAGCTTGGCAACTCCGTACGGGCTACGTGGGTAGAACGGCGTTGTCTCGCTCTGGGGCGTTTCAACGACCTTGCCATAGAGTTCCGAGGTAGACGCTTGGTAGAACCTCACGTGTTTCTCGAGTCCGACGGTACGAACGGCATCGAGAAGACGGAGGGTGCCCACGGCATCGACATCGGCTGTATACTCGGCCATCTCGAACGAGACCTTGACGTGAGACTGAGCACCCAGGTTGTAGATCTCGGTGGGAAGCACTTGGGCGAGGATGTACACGAGATTGGTGCTGTCGGAAAGATCACCGTAATGCAATTTGAACTTGTTGGGACCTTGTCAAGGGTTGATAAGGTAGATCGGGGGTTAGAGATGGGAAGCACTCACGTTCATGCTGATCCGCATACAGATGCTGGAGACGATTGGTATTGAAGCTAGAGGAACGACGGATGATTCCGTGCACCTCGTAGCCTTTTTCGAGGAGCAGTTCGGTACTACGGTATAAGGTCAATGCGCGATCTCGACATTTGGGCGAAGTGACTCACAGGTAGGAACCGTCCTGACCGGTGATACCTGCGTTGAACACAGTCAGTGGAGGCTCGAGAGGAATCGTACGGTGTGGGATTTAGATCACGAAATGAGCAGATCACGAGCCAGTCGACATCGCAACCATTTCGACCCGGTGTCGCTGCCCACACGACTGCCATCGATGAAAAGGACGCACCACTGATCAAAGCAATTTTTCTTTTCCTATAGTCCTCCGGGGACGGGAGGTTGAGCTTGAAGGGGGCTGACATATTGTGCTTGGAGACGAAAGATGAAGAGGCGGGAAGGGATTGAGGAATGTGTTGATAAGAGCACCGATTTGAGTGTGTCACCGTCAGTGTTACGTCCTCGCTAGTCGCTATGGCATACTGCCGCAGTCAATTATGATAGCCGGGGACAGAAAAAAAAGACGAGCCGTGATGTATCCAGTACCGCCGATGGGGCTCGAACCCACAACCTTTGCCTTAGGAAGGCAACGCACTACCATTGTGCTACGACGGCTCTTGCTTGGTCAGAATTCAGGAAACCAATATGGCGACGACAATCGCGCCAAAAGGTTAAACTAGGAGGGTATGGAGGTGACTTTGCTTAATATCATGAACGTCCTTGTGTATCCGAGTACGCACCCACACGCAGCCTCTGTTCACCGGTTCCTCTCCTCCGTCCTCGTCCCCCACTACCTCCCTCAAATCATATCCCCAGAGGCTCTTGCCGCGCCAGAGAGCCCCTGGCAAACAGCGTGTGGTCTCCTGGTCCTTCTTGATGCACCTGATCACCATGCAGGAGTGCGTCAATACGCCGAAACTGGCGGGAGAATATTGTCTCTTGGTGTAAATGCGAGGAGATCGCAAGGATTGCTCGGTCTGCACGATATTACCACGAGCTTTGGATCAATAGGCGCTGGTCTGGGGCTCGTCCAGGACAAAAGCATTCTACGGCTAGTCGACAGGAAGGCATCACTCCATCTCTCTTTTCCATCGCAGGCTTCCACTCCCGCCATCGTGAATTATGACGAGAAGGAAACCCCGATTACACGCATACCATCCGCTTCGCTTGATCTTGGGGAGGGGATGCTGGTGCTCGGACGGTACGCAGACGACAAAACACTGGCAGGGGCACTGAGTGAAAGTGGCACCATTGCGCTTTGGTCCTGCGCACCACCTCTCCCCGAGCAGCTGCTTATCCCGACCCTATCTGCTCTCGGCCTACGATTCAACTTCCCAGAGTCAGCCCAAAGCCAGCGACCTGGATTAAGTCTTCTTCCTCAGTTGCTTCTCGCTCATCCAAAGGAATGGGGTGTCCGACGTCGTATTGTCCACGCCCTGTTTCCTGATCGAGATCTCGAGACGGCTTTCTCGACACTTGATGTCAAGGATGATACCCACAATATGACTATTACTGAGAGTGTGGTTTTTCCAGACGAACAAGACATATTTCAGTTCCACTTTGCTCGCATAATTCCTACTGCAGATCTTTCGTCTGACCACCCTATTTTCAATTTGTTGCCGGGAGTCCCCAAGGAAGAAGTCAAAGACGTTATCCTCCCTGCTCAACCGCTGACCGCTGAGCAAGAAAATCATTATACGCCCTTGTTTTCACCCAGCATATTCTTCGCAGCACTAGATGAATTCCGTCCCGCCAGAAAGGCCGACGAGCTGCTCATAGGTGATGTACTTCTTTATGGCGAAGTTGTTACCAGTACTCAGACGATGCTTGATAAGTGAGTGTATCGGCACACCTCCGATGCCTCCACTTACTTTCGTTCTACAGGAACCCAAAGCTCCTTCGTGCTCTCCCTTCACCACTACTCTCGTTAGCGACAAGGCAGTTAGCAGGTCGAGGGAGGGGCAAGAACGCATGGCTTTCCCCCGCGGGCAGCATGCTAATTTCACTAAAACTTAGTATCCCTCTTAAAAGCGTCGGTTCGGGTAAGTCTGCATCCCACTTCCAATCTAGTTCCACTATCCCTGACTTTGGATTCTTCAGATTATGATTATCGCCCCATCCGACCATCAAATCTGGTCTTCCTGCAATATCTCTTTGCGCTTGCAGTCGTCGAAGCATGTCAGGCACTCGATCCCGCCAAGGAGTGGGCAACGAAAGTCAAGCTGAAGTGGCCGAACGATATATATGGAGAATTTCCAGCTCAGGAGACATGGAAAAGAACAGAATTAAAGAAAGTGGGGGGGATACTGGTGAACACAAACTTTGGAGGGAATACAGTGGACGTTATCATCGGTGCGTGTCCCCCATGAGCATCGAGAGCCTCCTATTTGTGCTTATGGACGGACTTAGGATGTGGGTTGAACGTTTTGAACGAACCCCCGATCGGTTCACTTGCTCAGTTAGAGGCTTTGACGCGCGGGCAGGGAGTATCTTCAAGCCTCACTGTTGAACGGGTAACCGCAGCGGTTCTCACTCAATTTGAACGTATATGGAACTTGTTCCTTGATGAGGAGAGCGAAGGTTTCCGGCCATTTATGGATCGGTACACCAGCTCGTGGTTGCATTCGTGTGTCAGGTGTCTGTTCTTTGGCAATCACTCTGACTAGTTCGTTTATAGTGGCCAAATCGTCACCTTGACTACAACAACCCCCCACACCACGGTCCGGATAGTGGGTATCACGCCCGATCACGGGCTTTTGCGTACTGAGCCGCTAGGCGGTGGTCGGTACATTGACCTGCAGCCCGACGGCAATAGTTTTGACTTGATGAAAGGACTGATCGAGACAAAGACGAATTAGCATGGTCGACGGAGCCAAAAGGGTCATTCATAGTCGGATATCGCCAAAGGGTATTGCTACACCAATTCTGAATTCTACATGCAAGGGTACATGCCTTAGAACTCTACTTTCACCACAGCAGCAGCTTTTTGTGCACCCGCGCCGAGGGTATACCATTCTTCGTAGTACACGCACTCCCGAGGGTTGGTAGGACCCTTATCCCGGCAGAAGTCGAAGACCGGACATCTCCCGCAAGGTGCTTGGGACCACCCTAGTGCCACCCGCTCTTGCCTGACTGCCCGATAGACGAAGGCGCCTCCGGCAGGTATCTCGTTCAAAACTGGGGAAGGCGATTTTTGGCGTTTTACGGAAACCTTTGAGGTCGACGCTTTTTTGGAAGATGACTTCGACTTTGAGCGAGGTCGTTCATCCTCGGACTCGGACCCTGGTTCTTCAGAGCTTTCCGAGGGTGAACTGTCGCGTTTCTTCGACTTTCCTTTCCGCTTCTTCTTATGTCTTTCCTCCGATTCTTTCGAATATGCGTTTAAATCAGAGGCATCCTCCTTTGATTTGTGCTTGCGTTTCCTCTTTAACTTTGGCTCATCAGTACCCTCGTCACTATTATCACCTTTCCGCGAGTGTTTTTTCTTGCTATTCGAACGTTCTTCGTCAGAATCACTGTCCTCGGAGTTCTCTGCCCGTCGCTTCCGTTTTCTGGATTCCTTGCTTGTATTCTTTGAAGAACCC
>JBBPRH010000137.1:0-53481 GCA_038092915.1 Boletus pseudopeckii
GTATGGCCCCCAAGGACCGACCGCGTTCTGCAATGGTCCGACATGCGTGGAAATGCAAGGTTCCTGGATTGTTCAAACGATTAAATATCTTCGGCAACTCGGGATCACCAAGTTCATGCCCACCTCTCATGCTGCTCTGAGCTACAAGAAGCACATCGATGCGCTCTCCGATGCCACACTCTTTCCACTTGCGAAGAGCTGGTACAATGGGGCCAACATTCCTGGAAAGAAACGCGAAGCATACAACTACGTCGCGGGTGTACCGGTTTATCGGCAGGAGATCATGGATGAAATTGAGCGCGGATACCCGGGTTTTCAGAGGGAAACACCTCGGCTTTAGCCTCCCAGATGAGGAGACTACGTTCGGATTATGTACGTTACTTATAAGTTCCCCGTCGAGGAGGGGAGGTAAGCAGGGCGGAATTCTGGGCTCGTATGGGTTCTTATTTGATTTTCTTCACATACCTGGCGTAGTTAGCTTTGAACTTTGAGCTCCTGGTCTTTGACAAGGTTAGGGGTCGGACAGGAATAAAGCAGCCACTGAGTACCGAGCCCCGGTCTTCCTACAAATTCAGTCCATCAGGTTGGACCCGAGTTCGAACTGCGATGCATTCCGTGCTGGAACGCGTTCACCACTGCGTGAGTCGGTCATCGTATTCGTATAATGTTGCCTTGTCGTTGTATCTAGCCGTTTATACCTGCAATGTGATTTGACTGGTGCCAATATGGTGCCAGCATCTATAATACCAAGCCATCGACATATTTTTCGACCATGTCATATGCGAATAAAAGCTACTATATTGTACCCACCTAGACGTGACCGGCTTGGAATCCCTTCTTTAGCCCGTTATGCCAATTGCTGTCACTATGACGCAAAAGCAGTACGAGACCGGACAGGTGACACAAGTAGGTGATTCCAGTCTAATCATGCATATCGGCATTGGTGGTATTTCAAATACATTTAAATTACGGAAATCCCATGAAGCACACCCCTAGATACCAGATAGTAAAACAATCATAGTTAAACAAATAAACAGGAAAAAATGCATCCATCGAACTCATAAAAACCACTCTCCAGTCGAGAACCCAAACTCTAATTTGCACAACGCCAAGCTGATCAGATAAAAAGCAATTTTGCTCACAAGCCTACCCTGGTTTCGAGATTGATAGGGATCCAACTCAGTAACATTTGCCGAGATGCAACAATTCAGTTGGCCAGCACTCCACACATTACACTTGTAAACGATGGTTTTACCTTCTAAGTCACTCGAAATATAATAAACGAGTGTATTAGAATAACACCGGGAATCAGTACGAGACAGTTCTATAGACGCGGTAGATGGACGTTCGACCGAGCAAAGCATTCGGTAATCTCCAGTCTTTTCGACACTCAGCCCAGGATCTAGGCATTGATGTTGATCGGCGAGCAGCCAATGTTGATGAGGCCGTTCTGTTACCATGTGTGAGCACCACCCTTAAGGGGGGAGAAAAAGTGCAAAGGGCTCACAAACGTGTTGCCAGTGCAACAAACAGGCTGTTGCTGACACTGCGTACCGCCGAGGGCGATGGGGCTGCAACCCATAGCGACTTGACCAGTGACACCATCGAGCACAGAAGCCAAACCAACTAGGCTGAGCACGTTGGTAACATCGTTAGCCTAGAGATAAACTAATGTTACATTGCGAATGGTGCGAGGTGTATCCATAAACCCACCTGCTGGACGCTGTTGCAGCAGTTAATCGAACCAGTGTTACACTGGTCGCGCAAAGCGAGGGAAGCAGGGCCAGCGACTGCGAGGGCAGCGAGGGAGGCAACAGCAAAAAGACGAGCGAACATTTCGATGGTAGAAAGTGGTGTAGGAGAGGTGTGGTTTAATGAGTGTGGGTGTTTAGCTGACTGCAGAAACGGTTTGTGAGGTAGAAAATGAGAGTAGCTGGGCTGTCTTTATAGGGTTTCGCTGCCTTCAGGGTCAGTCAACGTGTCTGCGATTACTTTTTTTTTTTTCTTGTTGTCCAATGTTTCTGCTGGTCTGGAACGCAGCGCGATGGGTCCAGTCCTAGGGGTGAGGTGAAGTGCCGTTAACGACTGGATAATAGAAGTCACCATTCTAACCAAATTGAGCGCTTTCACGGCGTACCTCGAGCGCGTGTTTTATATATATACAGCATGAAGACCCGGCCATTACTCAACTTCGAATGATGGACTCCGGTCCATCAGGGACAATCCGGCTATCTGAGAAGGTTACCAGCTTTTTCAAACTTGGCCTCCACGAACAACCTGAGCATTGGGTTTGTTTAATGATCACGGTCGATAGATTGTTATTTTCCGAAAGGTATTCTTCCAGAAAACGGATCCTACTTTGCCAGAAGATGATGAATGGAATCCAATGAATCGCCATGGCAGTGGAGGCGGCTTGTACGACATGATAGTACGTTTCGGTTGGCCTGTAACGCCTTGCGTGTGGTGGGGAGCTCACCCGCACGGAATTCGATGACCGGAGCACTTCGTAAGGGGTCGAGTATTCCCCGGCTCAGTCAGCGTCCGTTTAATAGTCTCTGAGTTGTTTTCCAGTCGACGCTGATCTCACCAGCGGTGTCAAACTACACCGTACAATTCTGGCCATGAGTCAAGTGAAGCCATAGTCAACCTTTCTAGGCAAGCCCAGAGTCAATGGCTGTTCTCTTCGTAAGGCGTGGAGTTCAACTCTCACTTGGTGCTTCGCCCTACAAGGTATGTACCTCGTCTATGATCTCCCCCGCTATTGGGTCATTAGCTCTAGCAGGATTTACAACGTTGCTGGCATGCGATGCCATACTCAACTTCAATTGTGGTTTAGCAATTCGTACCTGCCTGTCACTGAGGGAAAAAAGTGCAGCTGGAGTTTGAAGTCGGAACATTGCAAATGCTGCGGTGAACTCTTTCGAACCGTTCGTGAGTCGTTTTTTGTCAGTGACTCTGCGTCTTGTGCGATTTCACAGCCCCTGCTTGCTAGTGTTACCGTGCTTTCGAGTTATTTTTTGCGGCTCAAACCAGGGCTGGAAGCTGAGATTCTCAGGCCTAGCTAGGAGAGGTTATGTCGCCATAGTGGAAGCTGGAAGGAACGGATTGCTAAGCGTGTAAGCCGGCACACACGTCCGTGCCAGCTCATGGTAACACGTTCACAGAAACGGTACAGGAACTGGAAGGGTTTTCTCTCATCCTGTGCGGTCGCCGGTCCATGAGCAATTTGATGGGCACGACTCCTCCCATTGCACAGTGGGTCTGCGCAAGGACACGCTTGCTAAGGTTCCCACGATTGGAATGCCTGTGACGGAACTATAAAGGTCACAACGCTCGAGATATGGCTCCCGATATCCTCCATACAACTTGAAAGACACCATGAGCGGGAAGCTTGCTACTGGTGCGTCGAAAACATCAATGTATATGTATCATACACTCTCAACGATGGTGGTCAGAGTACGCCGCCTGGCAGAAGCTCCAGCGAACCTACGACGCGGAGTACACCAGGCTCATCTTGTCCGACCTTTTCGCTCAGGATCCCACCCGCTTCTCGAAATTTTCAAAGGAATATGTAGACCCTACCGATCCCAGCACCACTTTTCTTCTTGACTACTCCAAGAACCTGATCACGCAGCCCATCTTGGACACACTCCTATCTCTCGCGCGGGAGGCTCAGATCGAGACCTACCGCGACAAGATGTTCGCCGGAGAGCACATCAATACCTCCGAGGACCGCGCTGTCCTACACGTTGCCCTGCGTAATTTCAATGATTTCCAGATCCAGGAAAGCGGCGTCGGCGAAGTTGCGGGTGTGCTCGCCCACATCAGAGAGTTCTCTGAGGCGATCCGAAGTGGTACCTGGAAAGGTTACACCGGAAAAGCCATCAACACCATCGTCAACATCGGTATCGGTGGTTCCGATCTGGGTCCCGTCATGGTGACCGAAGCGCTCAAGCCATATGCAAAACGGGACCTCACTGCCCACTTCGTCTCCAATATTGACGGAACCCACCTCGCTGAGACCCTCAGAGCCTGCGACCCAGAACGTACCTTGTTCATCATCGCCAGCAAAACGTTCACTACCCAAGAGACTATCACAAACGCCGAGTCCGCGAGGGACTGGTTCTTGTCCTTTGCCAAGGAAAAGGTTCACGTCGCCAAGCACTTTGTGGCTCTCTCCACAAATACCAAAGCCGTTCAGGCCTTCGGTATCGATACCGCCAACATGTTCCAGTTTTGGGATTGGGTCGGTGGTCGTTACAGCTTGTGGAGTGCGATTGGCCTCTCGATCGCTCTATACATTGGCTACGACAACTTTGAGTCTCTCTTGAAGGGTGCGCATGGTATGGACAAGCACTTCAAGGAGGCCCCCCTGGAGAGTAACCTTCCGGTCCTGCTCGCTGTCATCGGCATCTGGTACAACGACTTCTACGGTGCTCAGACTCACGCACTTTTGCCGTATGACCAATACCTCCACAAGTTCGCAGACTACTTCCAGCAGGGAGACATGGAGTCGAATGGCAAATTCGTCACCAAGGGCGGTCAGCGTGTTAACTATCAGACCGGCGTAGGTTTGACAGCGTGCCGTGCCATCACTTTACTGACGTGTTTGCTGGGCAGCCGATCATCTGGGGTGCGGCTGGTACCAACGGCCAACATTCATTCTACCAGCTCGTCCACCAGGGAACGAAGTTGATTCCTGCCGATTTCATCGCCCCAGCAACCACCCACAACCCCATCGCCAGCTCGAAGCACCACCGCATTCTGCTCTCCAACTTCTTCGCGCAGCCCGAAGCATTGGCATTTGGTAAGACAGAAGAGCAAGTCCGCAAGGAACTCGGGAGTGATGCAAGTGAGGCATTGGTGAAGAGCAAGGTGTTTGAAGGAAACCGTCCGAGCAACAGTATTATGTTCCCACTTTTGACCCCTAGGACGCTTGGTGCTCTGATTGCTCTGTACGAGCACAAAATCTTTACTCAAGGTGTCATCTGGGGCATCAACTCCTTTGGTACGTTTGATATACGTTCATTAGTTGGCTCGTGCTAAATGTGTGGATTACAGACCAAATGGGTGTCGAACTCGGAAAGGTGCTTGCGAAGAACATTCTGTCACAACTCAACAAACCTTCGGATGTCACTGGGCACGATGGTTCGGTGAGTATCACATAATGGATAACGATCCGGGAGATGCTCACTTTGTACGTGATAGACTACTGGCCTTATTCACTACTATCAGAAGCACAGGAAAGAGTGAACGTGTTCGGATACTTGAGGTTGTATCACAGCATGGTGCCCTCGACTATTTTCTTGCGTCAGTGGTTTGTCAACTCACCTAGACTGGAACAAAGAAAGAAATTGTAAACTATCAAACTGTTCCACGCAGCCCGGTTGCATGTAATTCTACAATTGCTGTTGGAAGTTTTGGCGCGTGTTTCGTTCAAATTTGATCCCGCAGTCTAGCCTTCATTTTCCTTCAGGGCCCTTGCGAAAGATGCTGCGGAAATTACGCCATTAGGGGTTGCCTCTTAATTATCTATCTGATCTCGCAACGTTTTCATGGACGTAAAGAGATAAGTGCTCCAAGTTGGTGTTTGGTGTACCCCGTCAATATCGCCCGGTCGAGGCTCCATCATGCGACCGATCATTGGGCTCGTCTCGCTTTGATCAAGCTGGTGTTTCAGCCACCGGTGTCCAAGAACCGCTTTCCGCACCATCGTCGATACTCGGGGTGCCGAGACGGGCGAGCCCCAGTCCAATTGGCCCATTCAAAGGGTCGGCGTCATCGGCGACGGACCAAGGTGTCCCGTGTATCCTCCAATTGTCGTATCATGACTCACGCACTCCCTTGGCTGCCTCCAGCGAGCGTCGATCTTCCGTATACGGAGGAGTTCGAGGACGGTGGTGAGATATGGAGGGATCATGGAGGGCCAAAGTCGGTTTGGAAATCAATAACTTCGAACGCGTCTTCGGTATGTCGGGTTGTGTGTTCGCCAGTGTGGCGTAGAAGGTTATGTGTCCATATGGATCATGATATTCCTCTTCTCGTGGCGCGCGTAGCCTTTGCAACAGGTGGGTAGAATATGTCTGGTCACTATTTCTTCTAGGATCTTACACGCGATAGTTTCCCAGCCTTGGCCCGCAGGTACACATGGGGTGCGTTCATCATGTTCCTCGTTCGGGCTGGTCAGTCACTCCGGGCGCCAGAGCTCTCACGTTATCACTACGTTCGATCTTTTGCGTCCTATCTCAACATCGACGGTAATGACGAAAACGCTGCAACTGCCTATGAGACCCGCGTGCAGCGTATCGATAAGCGAATCAACCAAGCCGGGCAAGAACACGAACCAGGTTGGAGACTCTGGTTCAAATCCATCGAGCCAATCGGGCGTAACGCGTACCTAGAGGAGTGGTTACGGAGGTTTCCCGGTTTTGTGTGTCACTCGAGATAGTATCGGCGACCAGAGGCATATGCAAACCAAACAGTGCTTATTGTCGGTGCATCTGTAAAGCGTTGTCTGAATTCGGGTTCGCCTCACGTTGACAAGTAGTCCAGGTTAGTGGGTCAGGGATATCTATGGATCTGAATTGCCTGGCCGCAGAGGTCTATCAGTCCTTCTGGGTAAGATCACGCGGAACATTGTCAGCAACTTGTTGTGGTCTGACATGGCGCTATAGACTGGAAATTTACATTCGCCGGATACCCAAAATACGATTCTCGTCGGCGAAATCAAAGTGTTCTTACCTATACCTATACTCAAGGGTCTCCCATTCAAACTGGCCTCGTAGAGCTCAAGTACGGCGCTGTGTTTCGTTTCGCTTGGACTCGTTTGCGTACGTTCACCGTCTGCAAACGGACGCGCCAGCGAGCCATCAGGTGTCTTATTTGTCACTGCCAATGTCACAGTAGTCACACAATAGTCAGAAGTCTTAGTGATCAGCACATAGGATATGAAGCCTCAGTGATCGATTGATCCGTCGTCTGTGGAACTCTACTTGGCGTTACGAAGAGCCTTCTCGTTCGGAGTATCTTCTCTCGTGTTGTTACTAGGGACCGCGGGAGCTTCAGTAGTAGGCGGAGATTTCCGGACCATTCTGTAATGACAGTGGGAGTAGATCTAGTAGCGCGAAAGGTAGACCATCCAAAGTGGTGTGACACCTGTTTTGAAACAAATAGGCTGCCGAACGCGCTCGTCCGTTTCCAAACGGTAGGAATCTAAAACGAAATGTCGTAGACGCAAACGGGAGGGCTGCCGAATTGCACGCCACATGCCAAGCCAATCACGCAGAAGCTTTAACCAACCCGAGTCGTATACTATCGATAGAGGTCGTCGACGGATTGCATGTTTGTCTGTCGATCATAAAAACGTGTTGAACAAATGCAGTGCATGGAAACGGAAACGCAAGTCCTACCTCGATTTCTCAGGCAGTCGGCACTATCTTGCAACGCGAGCGAGGACAGGAGCACCGACTGCGCACCGTTGGTGTGGATCCTTTGTGCATCATGGGCCACTTTTCAAACGGTATTGTTCGCGCACTCGAGCTGCGCAGGCCGTTTCGCTTTCCCGTCTGGGGTCTGGAGACAGGAGAGGGCACGCGCATGCGGGCAGGGACGTCCCAACTCTTCTCGATCACCTCTCGTTCCTTTTGCTCGTATTTTTTCGAGGGTCTCGATTTATTTCCTTTGGTTGTATTTCTCGAACATGTCCGGACCTCTCAGGTACTCGTATCCGCAAAGTCGAGCTCGATCACGTCCGGGTCGGTGAGCGGAGGGCGTGGGTAGTGCCACTGTTCTGAATCGGTTTCGAATGGCACGAGTGGTCGGGTTTCGGGAGGGTTCTTGGATGTGGCTGATGCAGAAGTAGAGTTGACGCGGGGTTGGCATAGATCATCTACGGGAGCAGCGGTCGTCGGCTTGGTGGAGTCCGAGGGC
Organism: Boletus pseudopeckii; assembly: GCA_038092915.1. Taxonomy (NCBI): domain Eukaryota; kingdom Fungi; phylum Basidiomycota; class Agaricomycetes; order Boletales; family Boletaceae; genus Boletus; species Boletus pseudopeckii. The sequence continues at coordinate 7,930 of JBBPRH010000137.1, forward strand.
GGGTCGGAAGTGTGCGCCAGAGGGTGTGGTATCGGCGCGCATGTTCTGCTGTTTGGTGCGTGCAGCCGTGTCAGCAAGGTCGCCGGCTTGGCTAATGTCGGAACTGAAGCCGCGTAATGCTGGGCGAGTAGTGACGTCTCCCAGAATACGGGCCCCAGGCTTTCCATCTTCGTTGTCACCTGTACGTATCGAAAGTAGCGAAAACTGTGGAATATATGCTGTAAGAGATCCAGGCTCCCATCATCCATGGCCTCGTTATCACCTTCGTACCGCAGGGATGAAGCGCGGGAAGGCGGGAGGCCCAGAAGGGTAGATATGACCTCTTGGTGGAGAACTCGTGGGAGGGCAGTGGTCGGCTTGGGGAGATGGTATGAGGACCTGTGATAAGGCGGTGCCAGTGAAGACCACTTGGGAAAAAAAAAGGTAGACACAGCCAAGGAATATCCACAAGTGGAACAGAATTGGAACAGAAACCCTTTTTCTCTCTTTTCCGATCGTTTCATGAAATTACTAAACAGAGGAAGCAGTCTAGAAGGCAGGCAGTGTCAGAGCAGATACGAAGCGATATGGGGCACTGCAGCTCAAACATAGCAGTCAGTCAGGATGCAAGTGCTCAGCATTCAAAGCTCCGCTATGTGAGATGGCTCACTAATTTGAACAAATCCCTCTGTGGACTGTAACAGATGTCTGCGTGAGCTGACTGGCAATGCGGCGCGAGGCCATCGGCTTCTTTCGTGCACAGGAGGAAAGCTCGGGGTGGCTGACTCGCGTGTGGTTGGCATTCACGCGCCATCTGCAGATAGCAACATCGTGCATCTCGTCCACGACCACTCAAAGCGAGTGACGTTGCATGTATTCTATAGTCAAATCACTGACTTTCGTACGCATCGTCATCCATTCCGTCGTGATCATCAGAAAGGGGTCACGGACGAGTAATGTGCATAAGAATGGGCAAGACGTGAAGCAAGGCGGTTTGATTTTCTTCTCTGAACCGATGATAGAGGGTACGTTGGCCTCGACGGCAAATCATGCGCTGACTGCTCAGTTGTCCCCAAGGTTGACCGACATGAAGACATACCGGGTCAATGTGGAGTAGTTATTAATATTTGTCACTATTTGTATGTGGTTTGCCATTGTGCTCGCTGTTGTTGTCTGGTTCTGTGAGGACGGCCAAAGCGACGAGCCCATTTTGTTCTCTCCCACAACGTTCCCTTCAACCCATTTCTCATTCCCAAACTGATTCCCAAACAACCCACCTCTTCTTACATTTTTTTTCTACTCGACGATGTTGATGAATCAGATCCTCGACTCGTCCAAATCGCTACGCGACCCAGACGAACGGTCGCGTCCCCTCAAGCGTTCCGCATCTGTCGCATCTCTCCCAACCCCCCCACGTACCCGTCACAAACGCTCGCGATCTCGGGCGCGCTCCTCCTTGTCTCACCATGATTCTGATGGCAGTGACAGTGCCTTAGAGCTAGACGACGACCTCGGTGGTGGTTACGCCGGACGTATCAAACGAGCCAAAACAAATCGCAACAACAAGAGCATGAGCGAAACTGACGAGCGCTCTGAATACGAGAGCCCAGATCGTAAAAAGCGTCGCACGCTTGGGGTCCTCCCCGGTCACGACCAAGAGGAGGACGAAAACGCGTTTTGGACTGGTCGGGGTGGTTCGTCGAATGGGGAGAAGCAGGAGGGGAAGGCGGCACAAGCAGACAAGACGGAGGAGAGCTCGCCGTCGCCTGCGATGCTCCACTATCGCGTAAAGGCCCCCGTATCGCCGCCACCATCGAGAAGGCTACCGTCGATCCAGCCTGCACGCGCTGCTTCCGTGGAACGCGATGGTTCTTTGACAGATTCTGTTGCTCCTGTTACGCCACGCAGACTGTTCCTTCGTGCCCCATCGCCCCCCGCCGCCGGTGTGTTCAAGACTCCCACGAAATCCAAGGTCACCAAAATTTGGCCGAAGCGTGATTCGCCGAACAACCCCTTCCTTATCGAGGCAAATGAAAAGACCGAGTTACGCTCAGAATGGGACAGTAGCGATGATGACGAAGAGGTCGTCGGCGAAGCCCGGGTACGGGAAGGAACGCCTACTCCCACATATGAGGAAAAGCCGACGATCACATATGTTTTGTGAGTACTACGCATATAATATATGGACGTATAATCAATAATCAATTTTCATCTTCCAGCCGAGGGCAAAAGGCAACTTTCCACAACCCCCTGCATGGACTTGCTGCAGAGGTGATCGCCGCCTCCAAATTGCCCCTCGATCACCCTGATTACGAAGCTGCCGAAGCTTGTCCTCCAAAGAGATTGTTCTTCTCTTCCGGAAAGCGAAAGTCCCGGGATCGTAGTCGCGAAAGCACCTCCACAGAGGGTGTCAAACGTTCCAAAGTCCAACGGTCGGAATATGACCACGCCGAGACCTCAGAAGGTGAACAAAGTGGCACCAGGATTGAGTCTCGTACGAAGCTTTCTCTTGCAGACAGTGCTGAGACGGAGACTGTGCCATCCAAAGCTACCTGCGAGGTTTCTTCGCGCCTGGTCAGGACTGAGGAAATGCAAAATACTCGAGAGGGGCGCGAGCGCAGAGAGACGGCAGCCAAAACTCGCCTAGCTCCCAGAGATGGCCTCCGTGCTGGAGCTGTCTTTTCGGAACGGGACGAGCCTGCACGCCGGGCCATGGGTCCCCCTCGGAGCGCATAGGTTGTGGTTTTCATCTTTCGTCCTCGGTTGCGTTTTATTCATTCATTCATGTATATATGTGTCTCCTGCTGGTGTAACCGTGCGGTCGTTTTGGCGATATCTCGTTCTAGTCTTGCACACTTCTCGATGCTTATTCTCGCCCGCGTTACCTTAGCCTCCCTCACTCCCTGCGATGCCCCCCCCTACGCCTCTACACACTGTACCCCCATGCGACACCATGCACCCTCGCATCAACGTACACATCTAACCCATATGTTTCATATTTCCCTTCTTTTACAAGTACTCGCATTTGCAAACACACGTCTAACACGATAGGGTAATTCAATTCACCATCACACTCGCTCATTTACCACACGTTCACCAATAAGCTTTGATAATAGAAAGCGAGCTCAGCGCTCTGCATGTGTGCGTGACCCGACCCACGGTCAGGGGGACGAGACTGCTACTATCACTGGTGGGGGTGTCGGGCGGGTAATGCAATGACAAAGCCACTGATCAGCTCGTTCTACCTTGCTGGTCCTTGCATACAAGTAATGGTGGACTACATAGAAAGGAGGTTGAATATACATACGGGTGCCTGGACGAGCGCCGGTACTGTAGTCGGCTACCGCTCCCCGCGAACCCTCGAACGGCCGCATCTGTCACGGGCTGTATAGTACTTTATTGTCACCGCAAGCGCTAGCGCTCATGATGCTGCGGCAACTTTGGTCTGTGTCCATTTTCGTTTTCCCAACAAACGTGCGTCTCGTTACAATATGAGACCGGGATCATCCACACCGTCGATATGATCCGGAATATGATCTGCATGCACTGATTCAGATGCCTCTCGCCACCGACGTAACCGCCACAGAGATGACGGCGACAATTACGACGAACGTGCGTTGATGTCAGCATCGGGACTCGAGGCATCGTCCTCCGAGACCGAACCAAAAAAAAAAAGAGGCAGAATAGATAAAAGGGGTGTTTGATCTCTCTTCCTTACCTGGCGCTCGTTTTGGGCAAGCCGGGGAGGTGTATACGTGGACGTGGCGTGGAGACAGAATGACACCTGCGCCGTTGGGCTGGTATAATTCTGAGACCGGAATGCGTCCGTCATCGTGATCATAATATGCACCAGAGCGAATGGCGCAAGGGGGGGATTCAGATAGAAGGAAGCGGTGACTGTATAGACCTGCCGTACACTGTAGGGTAGACTATTCCGACGCGACGGAAAATAGTTACAAAAGGAAAAAGGCAGGGGAAAAAGGAAATGGAGTTGGAGTTGGAGTTGGGTGTAGAACAGTGCATGGGCACTCATCCACTTCTGCGTGCACGTTTCTCCGCGAGCTCGGCAGCGAGCACAGCGTCTGGGTCACGTCCTGCCACCTCGGGGAGGAGGAGCGTGAAGGCTGTGTATACCACGTCGTAAGTACGGAACCACCCAATTAACAAGAAGAAGGAACGATAGATGCGACGGGCTACTCACCGGCTCCAAGGACACAGCACGCGAAGAAGACTATTGAGCAGACACGTGAGCACACCGACATCACGGCACACGCGCGCACATGTGGTGAGAGGTCGAAAGGACTTACTCCAAAGTACGGCAGGCGTCCCAATGGAAGCAGTAAGTGTGTTGAACACGAGCGCGGAAATGATCGCGCCCGCCTTTCCGCATGCAGCGGACATACCATGCGCAAAAGCACGATATTTCGTGGGGAAGACTTCGGCGGGGTAACACTGCGGTACCGTTTGACTCAGGGTCAATTGGATGGGACGGAAGAGGAGGTACTTACGTAGGTCGTACTAGTCATTGTGCAAGACGGTCTGAGTGCATACCGACAACGTAAGATGGATCAGGTCGACTCACGCGTTAGCTCCAAAGTTGAAGAAGAACTGGGCGGGAGATAGAGTCAGTGCATGTTTTAGGATATGGAATGCCCAGACGCACCTGCAGGAGTGTGAAGCAAACGATGAATGACGGGATGTTGAATGTATGGAAATTGCCTGCCAAGAGGCCCACTAATGATGGTGCAATTCGGTTGATGAGTCACACCAAGCGGGCGAGAAGAGACTTACAGAATAGCGCTGCCATGAGGAATCCCTGGAATTGGATAACCTTGCGGCCGAGCTTCTCGATAGTCAATACTGTGACATAGTAACCTAACGAGGAAAAACGTTGCGAATCAGAACCGTACTAATAAGCAGAGTCAGAACACCCTACCAGGTACGAATCCAAGCGCAGTAATGATGATGCCTCCAACGGAGATTTGGAAGAGTTTCTCCCATGCTGTACCCGTCTTACCAGCAAATCCGATCTCCTGAAGCACGACATTTTGGTTGAGGTTGATGCCATAAAACCTATGATTGTTATCTCTTCAACTGATTACCCTACGTCCATGGAAACGAAAACTCACGCGATGTCCAACAGGAACCAACAAGTACATGTTCCGATCAGAATTTTGGCATGACGCCATTCAGAGAAGTACTCCACAAATTCTGATGACATGTGAGTCGTCGCCCATGTGAGCAAGGAACCTGATTACCCTTGAAATGAGCTTTTTTCGTGAGCGGGTTGTCGTCCACGTCATCCTCCGACGCGCTGGGTTCCAGTTTTTTTTCCTTCAGATTCTCGGTGTCTTCATTCACGTGTTGTGCCTCGACATAACGTTTTGACTCGGGGAGTGTCAAACGTTGGTATAGCGTGCCAAAAGCAGGGATAAGCGATAGAGCGACGGCGATTCTCCATACTGAGAGATGGACATGAGCTCAACGCGGAGTCATACTGCAGCTAACGCCACCTACCTCCATCCACCTTAGATGTCTCACCCAAGTCATTCATAACATGTTTGTAACACGCCAGAACGATGAGCACAACCAAGCTTCCAATCAAGCTTCCCCAACCCTGGTTGGCAAAGATATACGCTAGGAGCGTGCCTCGTTTACGGATCGAAGCCCGGTCACTCGTGACCGAAGCGGACATGGGGTAGTCTCCACCAACACCCACACCAAGGAGGATGCGGAACATAGATAAGTAGATCAGAGACCCATTCGGGGAAAGGTCATCTTTGGAAGAAATTCATTTTAATGTTTCGATGGATACGAGGCGGACGCACTAGTGGGACACGAGATACAGAATATGGTGGCCACGATGATCAACATCAGTTCTTTCCCATCTTGGGTGGGTCAGCCTTGCATCGATTCCGGAAAACGGAAACACTCACAAACCGCTTTACGGCCAAAAGCGTCGGCAGAATACCCTAGATGAAATACTAAGTGTGTGCGAAAGAGCACATTTGGCCTGTGTGCGTACCGAAACCAAATTGACCAATGACACTGCCGATGTTCGCTGCAGCCTTCAACAGACCTGCGAGATTAGCTGGAAGACTGTTTCCTCCGTACAACCTGTATTGTAACATGGTTGAGACAGGCTAGAATGAGAGACAAAACTAAGGGCCTGCAGTGTAGTTGTGAGGGGTCGTGCGTACGTTGATGATAAACAAGTCATAGGCTGATTCGAGCTAGGTGAACGGATGCTCAAACATGAAAAGGTGGTAGACAAACCATCCAGGAAGAACCCCACCTGTGGAAGGGAGATATTGTCAGAGGCCTTGTCAAAAGTAGGGATACTTACCCCAGTGATGGACAACAACTTGACCTCTGCAAAGGTCAGAATGTAGGGGGGCCTGTTGCCTGCATCTTGCTCGTAAAGCTCGAGAGTGGAATTAGGGTTTTCACGAGTGGCATTGGTCATGGCGGGCATCTATTGGGAAAGAAAACGGAGAGAGGGAAGACGTCCTATGAGATCACCAATGAGGCAGACTCAGCAATTAAATGTGGCTGGACACTTATATGCATCAACCAAGTATGAGCAAGAGTTACGTGTTACACAGCCTGATCCCATCCGGTTGGTTCGGTCAGCATCAGGGTGACTCTTTCAAGAATGGAAAAAAAAAGTGATTGAACGTTCGAGACATGCTGTCAGACGTCGCGCGGATTGGGTTAGAACGTTGGCCGCTCCGTCCCGGTTGTTGCCATGGAGAAGGCAAGGCCTGGCGCAAATCATTCGCACCGTTCCTGCCGAGCCTAGACAACAACAATGATAATTCGCAAGGCCGACATTCACGCACTCCAAGTACTCTGCTACAATCGAATGAGTCCTGGACGTTATTAAGGGGGAGACCTCAACCCAGTCCCCGGATGAACGCAAACTTGACATGTGCTCCTTCCATCGGATCATCGGGGGGCCGACTCGGAGGGTTCAATTTGCCTAACGCACTCCGATCACGTCCAACCCTTCGTACACCGAATTTCAAGTGTCATTCCTCGCTAGCTAGAAAAAATGACATACTGATCAGTGAGGCAGTTGTAATGGACATGTCTGAAATTCACGTTTCGACGTGGCGAGGTGCCAAGCGACGAACGTTTACTATCTATAAAGCGCGTGTTTCGCTCTATCTTGATAGCCTCCTACATATTAGTACGCTCGGTGCTGTGACTCGTTCGAGTAGCGCTGGTCAGTGCAGCAGTCAATAAGCCCTTACCGAACGGCATCTAAAGGCTGGGCATCGCCTCGTGGTGTGTGTGTATTGCATTTTCATTTCCCGTAACCAACTCACTCATCAGACAAGATAAGAACGGGGTGAATGATTCGTCCAGCTCACATAGAATTTCTGGTATGCCAAAGGTAATGATCGATTCACGTGTTTCATGTGGAGACCAGATCTCTTCATTTTGTCTGCGCGACGACCGGAGGGTATTCGTACGCCCACAGTCTGGACAGCGACGATCCTCTCGATCCACGGGATTCTGAATCCACGGTGCCGAGGGTCGCACGTTCGGATATTCCAAGCAAGCTTTTGTCAAAATGGTTGGGGCAAGCATATCTTAGGAGCACCGTCGAATCCGTATCATTCGTTCCCACTGGTTCGAACCACTGACCGATCCTCGGGGGTTGTTTCGTGGGGCACCGATCGTCGGTGGTAGAGTCTGAAAGGATATACATATTATGTGAGGACTTCGCTGATTAGTAGACATATCTCGGGTATACGTACCCCAGACTTGGAGACCATGTCGCTCGATCGTCAACCGTCTATCGTATAGAGCAAACCCGACTCAAACAGTTGCATTGGGTCCGTGACAAGAGATGCACCCGCTCGTTCTTGCTGAGCGCTGGAGTTTTAGGCCAGGATGGGACGCAACGACATCTAAAAACCTATTCGTGGCTATGCATGACTCTACTTCAGCCGGCAAACCCCATTCCTGCCGCTCTCTCGGCTACCCTTACAGGTCTAACCCCTGAGTATCCCCATCTATCTTGTGCTACGCCAGTGACACCGTTACCCCAAGGTTGAAAGACGTTCGGGGCGCTGACCACCGCGACGGAATCCGGCGGTTCTGTCTAGTTCGGACAAGTGCTTTCAGTGTGGGGGTGTAGGACGGAATGCAGATAGATTCGGTCGTCCCTCTATATACCCCCCGGCAGTCGGGCCCATGAAATACGTGATCTGGGATGGTGTGCCGCCTGGAGGAACTCAACCAAGCTTTCCTAGTAATATTAGGCAATCTGCGAACATCTGTTATAACGTCTTGCAGTCGGAGGTTGACCGGGACCGCCGAGCCATTCACGTTGCGTTTTATCTCGTGAATCGATACCACCGCGATCGAACGAGGTTAAATCTTTGCGCACACCACACGCGTCCCCTTCGAAATGTAACACACAGTCAATAGACCTCCGCCATGGATCCTTGTGTTTTGTGCCCCGATTTCAGGCATCATGACGGCGACTTGCGAGGTAAAGCGACGATCTTATTAACATGCCAACCCTCAGACCATCGAGCGACACGACCTCGGTTGAGATGAAACGCGCCTGCCGGATAAAAGATTTAAGAGCTTCGTTTCCCCCACTGTCTCCAGTCCTGTAGCTTAAGTAAACGAGAACGGCGTCATCACATATCATGATCATCGTTTGGGGCCCGGGCCGTCGGAATATCGTGTGACGAAACCACCCAAATCGGCCCGTCGACCTGGCAAGTGTTCGAGAGACGTGAATAAAGGATACACTCTCTCGCACTGAACAGAGTACTCGTAAAGGACACTTTCATAGAAATAAGCTGTGTTACGTACGGTATTGTACCTTCTCCGTCAGAAGCTTGTACACCGTGAGTCCCGAGTGGCAGTGAATACTAGATCGTATAGATAACAATCATGATGAATGAAGCCAACGAACGAGGCAACTTGAGTGAGGAACAGCGAAAGTTTATTGACCCTGCAGGGGTAAATGGAAAAAAAATTACAGTAACAGACCCGAGATGAAAGGATGGACAGCTCGATTGTATCGGCCGTCAAGTAGTTGCTTGTTTGGGAAACAGGATCCCCGCGGACTATTATACATGAACTCGTCTGCCACGGATATCTGCTAATGGGTTCGTCTAAGCTCTTCGATCAAGTCTTCCTGTGGTTGGATTTTGGGAGGTTGCGGGGCACTCCCGTCAGGCATAGGAATGCGCGAGTAAGTAATACTGCATGCATGTCTTCCCAACGTGGGATTTGTAAGGGAACTAAGCCTGCATGGGAGTAGCGACGCGACCTCGATGGGTCGGCCATCCCACTATCACAGATGGTTGACCATGATACCAGCTCAGAGATATGGTATGGTCAATATAGGAAGGTATGAAAAAGAACATTGGTGGTCTTGGGGCGGTTAGTGAGCGGGGGCAACTCGAGGTGCTAGGGGTGCTACGTGAGATGATGGTGGTTCTCCTCCCGACTAGAGGCTATATGCCTCGCCCAGCTTTCTCCAATGCTTGAATCGAGCAGGGAGGGTGTGTGTTGGGATGTTCGGCGGAATGGACCGAAGATAATGATCAAGTGGGCGGCGTTTGGAGTGCGTATTGGTCCTCGAGGTCACTATCTCTCCCAGCCGCTTGTATCGAATGGTCAAAGCGCAATATTGTTTGACGACGCGGATCGATTAGTGCCTAGCGGGTAAAATTCCACTGTCCCCCTATTCAAGGCGATGGCCTCCTCGAGATCACTTGACACACTCAGGTGAAGAGACTAACTGCAAGGTTGGTCGACGTTCCTGATCCAAAAAGATAACCCGTGCTGAGAGCTTTAAATTCTCTACTCAAGGCGATAGCCCCTTCGAGGTTTCCGATACATCTGGCTGTTTGTATCGAATGGTAAGACAAACTGCGAGGTCGTTTAATGACATCGACTGGGATGACTATGTGGGTAAAATTTCCAGTTCAAGACGATGGTCTCTTCTAATATTATGTTGTTCAAAGTCAGAGACACTCGGAGTTTGAATCTGGGCCGTCCATCCAAGCTCAATCTCGCTCGTCGTCTGTAACACCGTTTGTTCGCTGATTCATCCCTCTTTTTTACATATACGAGGCCAAGGTCCTCAAGGTTGCCAAGAAGTATGTATACTATGACCAGGTAATGCGCAGGTCGATTCCAATGGCCATGCGGGGGTAATTCCCAATTGCCATCTAGACTTGGCAGAGACAAATTGAACGTGTACAGATGGAAGAGGATCTCCAGTCGGACGGTACTCGAGCGCTTCTCTGCACAAGGCGATGACCATCTCGAGGTTTCCATCTCACTTATGTAACAGAGAGACTGTGAGGCGTGTTTTGTGCACCCGGCCCACGCCTTCATGCTTTCGGAGTTGACCTCGTCAGCGGGGACGAGATCGGTCTCGCGAAGATCACACAACGACACGATTTTACTCGTTCCCATACCCGGCATTCTTGTCTAAACTACCCTCATGCTCTCTTCCACACAGGATCATCTGAATGAACTCGCGACCCGATCAGCACTTGGACTTCTGTGTTCCAAGCCTCCGCCCCTTCGAGTGTGCGACGGACGACGAAAACTACCGACTCGTCTGCGGTGATAACCTTTCTTCGTCGTTGGCCCATCAGGCGTTTACCTTACAGAATAAGGGCCACAAGATTGACTCAAACAAATTTGGGGCCGATGGGACAAGGGATATACTATCACTATCGCCTGGTGGTAGTTAGCCTGCTACTTAGGGAGAAAAAAAGGCGATCTGAAGTTATCTGTCACGGAAAGGATTTTGCAGGATACATAAGTTATTGTTAGAACTAGACATGTCAATGATATACAACGTGACCAAAGTCTATCGCACGTCGTTCCCTGTAGTACGCCCGCTAACCAATGCGAATAACCTACAACCACTCGCACATGCTTCTAAAGCCTCGCTCTCGCTTCCGCGTACGACTCTCCCATCCCGGCGCTGCCACTAACACTTTTCGTGGGTGAGAATACACTCTGTCGTCGCCCTGCCCAAGCCAAGAGTTCGTTGATGAACGAATCGATCTCCTCTGCCGTGTTTCCTGCGTGAATGATGACTCGGATTCTAGGTCTCTTCACAACCGGAAATGTTATCGGCGAGACCGCGTATCCCCTCTGGAGCAGGTAGTCCGCGAGTCTTGCCGCGCAAGGTGTAAAGACTGGTATGACCGGGGAGCACAAGCCATGGTCAGAGACGGAAACTGTGGCATCAGATTCGCCGAGCGCAAGGATGGTCTCAGGAACGCTCCTCAAGGCAATAAAGAGCTTTTGGCGTGCGTAACGAGATAGGTGATGTACCCTTTGCCGAAGCTTCAAGGGGTTGACCCACGATGGGAATAAAAACTCGGAGTTAGCAGGCGTATACGACTTGGAGTGATATCACATATATACCTCTTGGCCGCGTGCGCTCGACATGACACTGAGGCATGATTCAAGGGCGTAGATGTCCGTGTATGGCATCGATGTCGAAAACATGATGCTCTTGGCGAAATTAATCAGATAGTCTCTTATGATCGGTGAGGTCAACATGACGGCTGTGAAGCAAGACCGATATCTCAGGGTTAGTTTCGCTAGGTGCATATTCCAAAGACGAACAGTGCTTGCCTCCGTGGAATCCCCATGCTTTACCAAACGTATGGACCTTGGTGTGGACACGATCGTTCAAACCTAGATGCGAGACATAACCTGTCCCATTTGGCCCGCATATTCCCGACGTGTGGGCCTCGTCCACGACAATGTGCGCACGTCCGGCGGGCACAAGGACCTCCACGAAGTCCACGATCTCTGTTAGAGGACAGAAATCTCCATCCATGCTGTACAGACTCTCCACTACAACGAACACGGTGGAGGTCCCTCGAATAATCTGAGGATGTTTCTGTAAGACGCTGAGGAGGCATTCCTCGAATGAAGCCAGGGAGTTATGGGCGAAGCGGTAGGAGGCACGGGATGATAGACGGATGCCCTCTCGGCAAGACGAATGGATCAACTCATCATAGATGATGACGTCGCTTTTCTGTGGGACGGTAGCAAGAAATGTCAAGTTGGCACTGAAGCCTGAACCGACGAGCAAAGCAGACGGGGATCCAAAGAAATGCTTGAATCCTTTCTCGACTGCATTAAACTCTGCAGAGTTCCCCGTTGCAAGGCGGGAACCAGTGGATCCAAACAAACGACTCTGAGGTGCTGCTTGCACTTTGCGCAAGAAAATATCCCTGAGCATACGATCTGTAGAGAGCGATAGATAGTCGTTTGAGAAGAAATCGGGAGCATAAGACGGGAGAGGCTCGTCGAGACTGAATACTGTCATGCCCTCCTTGGTTCGATCGGCGATAGCTTTCTGAAGGGCGTCAAGTAAAGGCGAAGGTGGGGACATGATAATGGGGAGATAACGATGCTAGATGATTACTTGCACCACGTAATTTATGCTCGTGGACAAGTGACAGGGTCCGGCAGTTGCAGGGTATCGGAGCATAACATTCCTCCGGAAACGTTTTGCGTTGGTTACAAGTCTTAACAACCAATTAGCAAAAAGTCAAACGAGTCACTGCGATCGAAAAAGTTCAAACCTGGATCGACCCAGGTCACTTGACGGTGAAACAAACCTGCGCCAGCAACCACTTTTGCTCAGACGAGCTTGTCTTTCTCAGAAGCGTAGTGCGGATTTTCCCACAGAGTAGGTACTCCTTGTGAGGCGAATCGCGCTCGATGGTGACAACAGACCTATACCCCAGCAGCCCGCGTCGTGGGATGAATCTGAGAAGCAGCCAAGACGGGTTGGTGCAGAGACCCGAGTCCAACTACTTCCGATATGCAAACGAGGTTGACGTTAACTTGCGAGACATTCTCGAAACTTGATGAAACGTCAAATTGCAATGAGCGAGCGGCGTTGTAAAAGAGGAGCAACATGTCATACCAAACGGTTTGATTACATTGTGCGCCAATGCAGCGTGATCATACGGACAAACTACGATGTATTGAGCTATACCTGAGCCGAGTGATAGAATGAATTGGTTCAGGTACTCCATACAAGGCAGCTCTACCGCCACTTTGAGGCTGCAAGTAGGAGGTCCGTCAATGGTCGTCGGTCCAAACAGGAATTAATTGTCTAACCACATGGTGCAGCCGCCAGCGTTCAGGGCTCGCACCGCTTGGCCTAGATCAAAACTCAAAGTTGAGTCAGGTACCTCAATACTGTTACTTGTAAAATCGCTCACAGGGTGATGTACAAGATTGGCCGAGGGTCGGTCCTTGCCAGGAACAGAAGCAAACCCTGAATTTTGCTTACGTACCGGCGTCGTGTTCAGATATTGTATGAGGAATGCCTTGCCCTGGCCCGCAGTGCAGTTTAACATCGGGCCGTATGTAAACCACAACTCTCCCCGCCATTCGATGGTTGGAAACCACAATTGAGCCTCTACCCAGATTGGTGGAGCAGCCTCGAAATACCCATGGAAATGTAATCGCTGTCTTATATTCAGCGCGAACTTGAGGCTCGCATCTAGGCCCTTCTCGCCGTTCGAGTCTCGCATGGATTCTCCACAAATCGTCAGTGGCGATATTACCTGATGAGCGAACTAGACCATGTCATGGCACTTGTGTCCTCGCGCAAACGTGTTGTCCGAGTGGGCCTCCCGTAATCTAATATAAATTGGCTGAACAGGTCTCCGCAGACGTCTGGGTCTATTACCTTTTAGGGGGACTCGGACGCTTGGCACGATAATGAAACCCTCGAGCAAGGAATACAGCCAGATGACATGAGGCGCGGAGTTTCCTGACCTCGAGCGACGAAAAACGAAGTCGTGTAGGACGTAAAACGAGCACTGCCCCCACTGAGCGAGGCCGTTCCTCCGTCCATGTGTTTTTCACGAGCATGTTTGGCCGTGTCACTATTGGGTAGTTGTCACATCAAGCCATGGCGCTTTGCCAGCAGACTATGGATGTCTAGTGGCTCGAGACAAAAGTATGGGAAGGAGGGAAACGCAGAGACTCGGACAATGATCCCTAGCAGGTTAGATGACTGTTTAGTAGGATTCCTTTGAAGACAGGATATTGCCTGAACTTGCTCCCAGGACGAGTCGTCGATATCGCAGTGAACTGCGGTGGATAAGAAAATGGCCCACGCAAATTTTGCGTCATGCATGCACGCTGCAAGAATAGCGTAAGTTGTTCAATCTTTCAAGAAACGTCGGAGGTAGTCATTTTTCCCTATTCGGCAATTAAGCGAGGCGATACGTTTGGCAACTTGTCGGCTGAGGGACCCAAACGTAGACGGGACAATATTACTATATGATGATTAGCGAACGTGACCGGATCCTCAACCTTGGCGTCGTAAATCGTCGGTGAGGAGACTAGGAAATGCAACCTCGGAAATATTGCAATTGCTCGATCCGCAATAGGGGCCGCATCGGATTGCAAGCTGAAAGCCAACTATCGCATGGCAAGTAGTCGTCGAGTGAATCGTCATAGCAAGTTGCCGTGCCCTAGAAACACAGACGTGGAATGTTTCATGGCTACGAAGCCTACATTTACTCCAACGGCGAAGGGATGGTTTCCCAGAAATCTCGACCGCGGCCCTTGGAGTCGGTTCCAGCTGGTAATGCCAAAAGCTTTCGGGTGCCATATGTACCGGCGCTGTTACCGATGCATTGGTCGGGTTTCCCTTGTTTCTCGTACGGTCGACCAATTGAAGGATGTTGAAGCATATTGATCTCCGACTCAAAAAAAATCGATTTGGCTGGTACGGCAATGACCGGCTGGCGACATATTGGGGAACCCGTGACGCGATAATGAACATGCATTCAAAAATGCTTCCAGAACCTTTGAAGGAGCTCTCAGTCTAGGCCACGGTGAACGAGCGATGCTGTCAATCTGGTCGACATGTATCCGTGCTTGTTGTTGTGGCGCGCTCCGAACGAGTGAATCCGCGATCCAGCCCTCTCTGTCATGGTGGGGAGCCGAGGATCTCTGTTCAATACTTTGGGTACGTTTTTTTAGTCTTTATCTTCCGTCTAGCTTTTCATCCTTTTGGTACTTTATCCATAAACATGCACAGGGCTTGGACTTTGCCCTGCCTCGTGGCTTGCCGTGATGAGGTACTGAGTAGGTAGCAAAAAAAAGGTAGAATTTGATTACATATCCAACATCAATTACAGGGCGAGAATGCAAAAACGACATCCGGCGTAACCAATTCCACGACACGACCCCACTGAACGAGATCCATGGCGGTCATCTAATGACTCGCTAATTAAAAGAAAAGAAAAAAAGGCATGAGTAGACCGATAACTTATATTGCAGCCTACAACCCAGGTAGAAAGTCACTGGGCAGGCACAACTTGCTGCAGAACCCAGACCACTCAGTGATCACTTCAATCCCCTGACTTGCGCCACCTGGGCCCTGGACCGGGTCCCGTGATGTGCGTCAACACGAAGAATTGCCCTGAATTGCAGACAAAGGAGGACTGAGGGAGTCTGAGACTCGAGTAACTACAGTATATAACTTATTCACCTGTAACCATGGTATTCCATTCACAGAACTACATCTGATAGTTGGTCAGGTTGTAAACCCAGAGATCAAGTTACTCACCCAGAGTCAAAGATCGGTGAACAGAAATCCCTCACATAGTACCTGGGAAGCCATGCCCCCGGAGGCCAATCGCAATAACATGGTTTTGGATGATATTCTCTTTTCCTTGGACAAAGAGGTCGGGTGTAAGGGCCATCTTTCGAGCATCGCCCTGAATTTCCTGGTGGCAAGCGTTCCAGGGGTAGTATAACGACATGATCGGACGCGGCGAACAGGTGGGATACACGACAAGTGCGTCATACCCACCGCAATGTGGCTAGCACTCGAGAGTTGTCGGCAGTGGAATCGACCTGCCAGTCATAAGTTACTAAAGACTCATTCTTCGCCTCGAAAGCTGTGGATTGTTCCACCTTACCCAGGAACACGGCGCCATTACCAGCAGGAGAGTGACGTTAATATGCTCTAGACAGCGCTCGATTGCAGTGGAATTGCGGTGCGCGGTCATTGGTGAATTTGACGTGTAGACGGATACCAGTGCACAAGCAGGACGCCTTGGACCCTTTCCTGTCTCGGTTTGTCGGATGCCACGTGGTATACTAGCCAGCCACCTCCACACATGGGCGCGGCTTGGGGAGACTCCACCCTCCTCGTCGTGGTCCTCGTCGCCGTCTTCAAAAGACCCATCCTCAAATTTATATGTGATATGGACATCGATATCCCCTCAAAGGGCACGAACAAGACCCAAAAGGCTCAAGTCGGATTTAAATAGACTATGCGCGCAGACCAAGTTACCGCGAAGGCAAATTGTCGCTCGCGAACAAGGTTCCGTTGCTTTTCTGTCCCAGTGCTGTGTTGGAAACGCCCGTTTATCGCCCCACTTCTCACTCTTGTACCGCTCAGGATAGTCCCCCGTCCCGGGCGACACTGCTCTAGCACGATCGAGCACAGTGTCCTACATATAATACGATGAAATATGGCGCCGACGTGTCGTACAAGCTCGCTTATTCTCGTAACGGGCCGCCCTTCAAGTTCAAAAGCTTATTTTGCCACATTTCACAAATCCTTCGGCAACCAGTTCGTCCTCTCTCTTGTCCTCTCTCCTTCACTTGTGCACACTCACGCCTTTCACGCCAACACGCATCAATCTACTTACCTATATATCTGACAATACATGCACTCCGCCACATGTCCGTCAGTCCATCATCTCTCACTTTGAACTCCACCGTCTTGGCTTCCCCGACCATCTCGGGCAACATCCACTCGGCCAGGCCTTACCCGTTCCCGGACTCGCTGCCCTTGTCCACGCTCCTTGCCCCACCGCCCGATCAGTCCTCGACTCCACCATCGTCTTGCACCTCTTTTTCACCAGGCCCACGATTACCTCCGCCTTCGGAGCTCTCCTCGACAATGCCACCTTCAAGAGTAGTTAGGTATCCCTATGATTTGAACAGGCGTGATGTTATTATCCCCTCAAACCAATCGAGCACAACGTGATACACTTTGTTGGCGTTCTTTCGTACCGCTGACCCTAGTTCGGTTCCAGTGTTTCCTCCGCTTCGGATTTACTAGGACCAAATACGGATACAAGTACCAGTTCGGGTACGAGCCTACCGCCACCTTCCGCTTTGAGCTCTAATTCCGACGTTTCTGCTGCGCTCGCATCTCGGTTGACTACGTCCTCGGCAATTTCGTCGCCACCATCTTTACCACTCTCTGCCAACCTACCATGCACGTTAGGATTTACCTTGACCTCCACTCCGACATCGACTCTCCCAGTTCTCACAACCTTAACAACGTACACGGTGTCAGTATCTTCATATTCCTCAACCTCTTCCACGAGTTCGCCTTCTTCACCTGTCACTAGTTCGTCCTCAGCATCCTCGACGTATGTGACAACTGAGAGTCCATCCGCTGCTCCAGAGACAACAACTGTTGTTTTTTCAACCACGATCGTGACATCTGTCGACCCACCTGCTTCACCTCTAAACTCACCGTCGCCGTCAACTTATACGGTCACATCTGTGTTTCTAGGTCAAGGAGGAACCATCACTGATTTTGTCACCTCGAGCGGCGTGTTGAGCACCGAATCACCTGGAAGCGCATTGGATATGTAAGTGCACTTCTCGTTTTCCCTCGTCTACTTTGGTCCTAGGGTATTTCATATGCGATCTGAGAGGATCGACGTATTGATTGGATCTCCCTCGCATCACGCATCTAGTTTCAGTTTCATACCTTACCTCGTTTGTTTGCATTTTACCCCTGTGTCGTCATAACCTGTTCGACCTCAGCTAACCCTATCTCTCGAACACGATCTACTGTGCTTGGGATACGTTCGCTTACCATTTCCATTCGCGTCGATGGTTCCCGGGGTCCACACCACAGTGGTTTTCTCCTCTCACCAGGCACTGTCGCGGCGATCGTGCTCGGAATTCTCGGTGTAGTTGCACTTGCGGCTCTCTGGCTCTTTTGCGCTCGTAGACGTCACCGTGAACTGGTTCAAGAAGCTGCACGCATCCCGCCCGAGAATCACACTCCTGGCCCTCTCGATGACGAAATACCCGATTTGGACGAGCTCGGTTATGGCGATGGGAACACGGACGGCGCCGGACATTCCACAAGTCGAGCTGGATTAGCCATGGAAGAACGCTATGCAGGCATCCTTGCAGTCCTGCATTTGACAGAAAGGTTTGGTAGAGGCAACGAAGCGGGGAGTACTGGAGGCGTCTATGGATCTCACCATGATACTGCTACTGACATGGATGGGGATGACGATGTTGCCCGAGCGTCGTCTCCGACGTTGCCCCTTCACGCAATCTCTCCCGATGACATCGATGACTCACCATATACGGTCCCGCTGTCTCCACCTCCACCTGTGTCGCTGCCTTCGTACTATCAAACAACACAGCCTGCTCCGCCTCCTTCTGCGTACCATAGGACCTCGCGCAGGAAAAGTTCACCTGGCCCCGACGCAGCTGCGTGGCTCAGTGGATACAGCGCTGCGCCGTCTTGTAACTCGCATTACGCTCGCTCGCAGACACTGGGCTCTGGTTCTGGTTCTGGCTCAGTCGACGCTCTCACCAGGACACGAACTGGAAGCGAAGAACTGCTGCTTGGTCTCGGAAATGCGACTCCCGATCTGCCTGTTGGTGTTTCTACACCTGGAGGCGTTAGCTCCACTGCCGCGACTGACCCAGGAGGAAACAAGGTCGGCCTTGGATCTGCATTTGGTTCACCGGCAGGTTCGATGTATAGTCCTAGTGGTGTACACCTCACCTTCCAACACGATACCTCAGGGTCGTACGACGCGCGGACTGTGTCTGGGAGTGGCTCCTATGGGTATGCGCGGAGCGGCACGCCAAGCACCTTGGATGTCCTCAGAAGCGTCTCGTCTCAGGGGGCACTGTCCAGCACGTACAGTCATGCCCATAGTCAAGGGTTCAGGTTCGGGCTCAGCAGACCGGGGAGCTCGTCCAGCGGAGGCACTGGGCAAAAGGCAGTGAGCAATCGACATAGTTTCGGGGTCCCTCCGACGAGTTTCAGGTCATGGAGAGACTGGGGTTCGACTGCTTCAGACAAGGAAAAACAAGCAGAAAAGCCGAGCCTGAGAGAGAAGGATTGGATACGAAGGAGCTCGACCTCTGCGTCGACTTCAGGAAGCATGGATGAGAAACTGGGAAGAGGGAGTCCTGTGATGGGCGTTCGTGCGTTGTTGGGACGCTTGCGCCGTGCGGCACATACACCCTCTCCCCACTCCTCGAACAAGGACCTTCCATCTCCAACACAGGCTCCTGTGGATATAGACCCTGAGAAGGCTGCTGCGGATCGGGTGACCCCACCTTCGATCCAGATAGAAGCTGCAACGCCACAGCGACGACGACGGTTTTCATTCATCCTTTCGAATCCTGATCCACGTCCGACTTCGCCATACCTTCGGGCAGGAGACGTGATACCTTCGGACATGCCGCCTTGCCAAGAATTGCATCCAATCCATTACGAAGTGTCGACAGGTGATCCTGATGGCCACAAACCTGTGTCTCTTGGTGCCGGGGGACTTCAACCAGCAACGCCACTTCCAATCGGGTACATGGTTGCGTCTGCGCCATCACCAGTACCTACGGAGGAATCACGTCTTGCTGAAGGCCTTTTGCATCCCCGTTTGCAAACCCAAGGGCGTAGTGACGCGAGTTTGAGAGACTTTGAGGACTACTCACGACCTATCGGCGGTGTCAGTTCCCCTTTCGTCCAGACGATCACAGCTCGGATGCTAACCTTGTGCTGTTTTCGTGTTAGGTCGTTAAAAATCGATTGTACAGTACGACGACGATTGGGACACAGGATGATATTGAGACGAGAAGCCCAGGCCGAGGGACGCCGGTGCAGGATGTTGTGCCCGGTGACGGGCATGAACACGAGAACGAAGCGGTCGATGTTTTTGGACCGTCAACACCGAGGATGGTGTTCCTCGAGACAGCCAGTTCGTCGACGACCTCCCTTTACCTACGACAGCCCGTCATTCGCCCATCGGGGAGTGATTGGCATCGATCATGAACACGTGATGCGACTCCGTGACGCAACTTTTTGACATTTGTTGACGACTCGACGCCGGGATGATGTGAAAAGGCCTTGCTGTTCGTATACACTATACCTCCCCTATACTGCCATTTGACGTCAGATCTAGATTCTAGACGACCCATGATGTAGGAACACGCACCACATGACATTCATCTCTTCATTTTCTCTGCCTACACCCGCAATCGCGATTATGATGCACTCCACTCGCATATACCACATGATACCTTGACGTGCTGGCGTGGTGTAATGATATGGCGAAGTCACGCAAAACGAACCAGGATAGATGCGCATCGACCCGAGACGATCCAGGCCGAATCATCAAGTGCACTCTTCAGCCAGGGTTCACGGTCCACCACCATTTCTATATGATATGTATACTATCTTCAAGTTCATCCCATGCATTTTCGGGCGAGACGGTCCCTTTTTTTCTTGTTCACATTGCTATCGGTTTTTTTCTATTCAAACGTAGAAGTTGCTGATAGACGACTATACTCGTTTTAATACACGTTCTTTTTTTCTGGAATATACACATGCTACCTAGGTTGTCTATTTACTTACCTTTGCATCGCACAAGCCGAGACGTCTTACTTTGACGACATTCATGACACATAGAAAATGAAATGTCATTATCATGATTCAAATCCGTTTGCCTGCGACCTGCCCTAAAGCAGCCACCACCCACAAGACGCGCGCTTCTCTTTGTGTCCCTTTTCAACTCATTCCGGACTCGCACTATTGTCCCCCTGCGTCGTTATACTCTCAATTTTGCAGGAGTCTACCGCAAGTCCCAGAGCGATGAGGCAGCTCAGCTGGAGCGTTCCCCAGGTGCCATGTTTTTTTTTTTCAGGGCACCGTGATGGGGAAAGGATGTTCCTTACCAGAGCTGCTACACTTTCGAGTCTATACCTCTTCTCCCTTTTGGTGGTTGTCGTTTTTTTCGTACCGTCAAATACGAGTTCTGTTTCGGAACGCTATGGGACGGATTGATGGGTACAATCAACGTTGGTTTACCGCTTTTTGCCAAAACGGCGCGTGTAGTGCATAATGATACATACTCACATCAATGACCATTCGCAACATCATGCATTCCTGGATCTCCAACTAGAAACTAGTTGGTCGGCTGCATAATACACGGGAAATTATTCCCTTGTATGGGCAATACTAAAGTTCATACTCAGCTAGAGGCAAATAGAACCAAACTATACACCCCAAATCCTACATCGTAGGGTCCTCCTCATCGTCGCCGACAGCATCAACGCCTCCAGATCAAGACTACACCTAAAGTACGTATCATCCTATCCTCGCACGGAATCGGTATTATCCATCCATACGACGACTCAACGCCCCAAAGTCGACCGGCGACGGATGCCGTGCAGTAGCGATGGATGTACATGCTGACGTTCCAATTCATTCCAGATGGGCCTTCAAGAGTTCCAAGTCGTCGGGCGCCACCTCCCCACCGAATCAGACCCCACGCCTAAAATCTACCGCATGCGCATCTTTGCGCCCAATGATGTCGTCGCCAAGTCACGGTTCTGGTACTTCCTGAGGTACGTCCCTCTAGTAAACATATATTCGTGTGTTCAACCCTCGATCCACGCTTCATTCAGACAATTGAAAAAGGTCAAGAAAGCGAGCGGTGAAATTATTGGTGTCAACGTTGTGTGTATCCCTTGCAGCCGTTCAAGTGGCAGGCGGAACGGGATTGCTGACGGGGCCCCGAACCCTCCCCCCACGCCTTGGCGCGTGTTTTGATTTATTATAGATCCACGAAAAGAAACCGTTGAAAGTCAAAAACTTTGGCATCTGGTTGCGTTACGATTCCCGTTCGGGCACGCACAACATGTACAAGGAGTTCCGCGAGCTCTCGCGTGCGGATGCCGTCAAAGCGCTGTACCAAGACATGGCTGCGAGACACCGTGCTCGTTTCCGGTCGATTCACGTACGTCTTTTCTTTGACCTGGTCGTCGACGTGACGTGCACCTCAAACCCGTGGACTGACGTGGGCGATGATCAGATTCTCCGCGTCGTCGAGATCGAAAAGACGGACGACGTTCGTCGTCCCTACATCAGGCAGCTCCTCACTCCTAACCTCAAGTTCCCTCTCCCACACCGCGTCGGGAAGACAAAGTCGACCTTTATCGCGCGCCGTCCCAGCACTTTCTGATGGGCAGAGTAGTCGTTTGTTCGGTTTCCCGCGAGCGAACGGGTATTTTACTACGGATAATGTAGTCCCATGTACACGTCCTCATCGTCAGACGCTATGTCTATGCAACAAGTCATATGCGTGCATGCCAGCAATGCCTGGTCGTCTGAACTTCGTGCTATGTTAACGACCTTAAACCTACACACAACACCCCCCCGAAAAAAAAAAGCATCGACACAGATCGGAACAAAAGAAAAACGTCGTTCAGAATGCGTAGGGGGTCCGCGCCTATCTACCTCTGAGAATGCCTGTCTAGCTTGAACCGCTCGGAAACGCTTCTCACAGACGGTTGCGCCTGCACCGATTACACGCCAACGTCTCACAACCCTGGCAACGCTAATCATCACCAAAAAAACGCGATGAGCCACCGACTCTTCAAAGTCACAACGAGTCACTCACGAAGAGATACAATGGGAGATGGTGTCCACAACTCTGACAGCGTCCACCGCCGTCTCGGTAGCGCCACCGCCGGTGATCACACTCGTGGTCCACCCGCAATCTATCCATCATCTCGCGGACCATGTGCTGTCGCATGGTGTCGATGTCGTGTACGGACTTGGGCCGACGCGCTTGTCCAGAAGTCGACGCCGATGCCGATGCCGGTGTCGATATGGATGTGGATGTGGCGGGGACCCTGTTCGTTGGCGTTCTCGTGGACGCGGTCAAAGTCGAGGCAGTCGTTGCCGAGATCTGTCCCCACGACCGTGCCGTGCTCGAGGACGCCGACGCGCCAACGGTCGGCGTGCGTGCAGGGGTAGGCTGGGGATACGTGATTGATACGGTCAGCGGCCGCGCGGGAGCGGGAGGTGGTACTGGTGCAGTAGCAGCAGCAGGAACAGCCATCCGCGCGCGGTTCGCCAACGCATTATCAACTGGTATACGAGGATGGTGTGGAGGAACGGGGGCGGCGGGGGCGCGGACGAGGACGGGGCGTGCCGGCACTGCAGGCGCATCGCGTCGTGCACCCCGATCCCGAGGCACCCCAAGCTGCGCATCCACCCTTTCCTCGGCGACCGCCAACAACCGTCGTTCGTCCCACTGTGGGCACTGACACGTCTTCCACCGCGCGCGACAGAGGTAACAGAATTCGGTTCGGCATCGGCACGTCATGTGGAAGCACCCGAGATGGAGTTCGATCATTTGGGAACAGCCTGGGCAGCGGGCCCAGCCAGAGGCGTTGCCGAGCGCGAGGACCCCAGCGGCGTCTGCGTCAGGACGACAGACGTGCGTCCAGTCGCCGCTGTGCTGCTCGCGACACTTGCCGCACGTTCGCCTTGCACAGCCCGGTGCAGGGCAGGTGTACACTTTAGTGGTGAAAATGCCTTCCGAGATGGGCCCCAAGAACCGGCTGCATGTAGGTGACGAACAATAGACGCGTTTGAGGGTGCCGAACTCGACCTGTTTTTGCTGGAAGGTCGTGATGAGTGTTTGCGAGAGGTGGGGCTGAACCTGAGGAAAGGGTATGTTTTGCCTGCAGCAACGAGGAGGATAGAGCGTTTCGTCTCTGGTGGAAGACTGGAATAGATCTGTGATGCAGCCAATGTCGTAGTAGTGACCACAAGGCGCGCGAACTTCCGCGCCATGGATCGCATCTTGGCAGATGACACAGTCATGGCCAGTTGGACTACCAAAAGCGACGCCTCTCAGCAAGAAACGCAAATGTAAAATAAATAAATAAAAAGAGCTTGACGCACCGATTCACTACCCGGGTTCTTGGCGCAGCAGTACCAGCATTTGTCGGGCCACTGGCAAGCTGGGGCACCGGCTTTGAGCCGAATGCCCAATCTACCACGGAGGCGAGCCATCCTCCCCACGACTGAGATGGCATGGTGTTATTTCTATACAATGGAAGTAGTCAGTCGTCGTTCGATCTTGAAGGATGCTGTTCCTGCCTGGCAGCCCCCACTCCATGTTGTTGGTTATCATTCCGCTGGGCTGGCGTTCTTTTTGTGCAATCACCCTGAGCTGATTTTGAATGGAGGCGGAGGCAAGTGCACTCACCCATTATTGTTTGGCCGAGGAACTGTGGCACCTGGCGTCCGCGCTGGCACCTGGTTAACACCGGTACCGGCATCCTCCCCAGCAGCGATTCGTTGCGCCAATACCCTATCTTGGTTGAAAACAGCCAGCACACGAGCCTGCTGTAGTAAATCATTCATAGCAACATCATGATCCGATAACGGATCCCCGCCACGTGTTCTGTGCGTAAAAAAGGTCTGCATCTCGTCCATCTCGTCCAGACTGAGCTGGCTCAAGAGTCCTAGCAAGTCCTCTTCGTAAGTACTTTCGACTCTCCCCCTTGGTGCGAGTCGCCCAGCGGGCGGGACTCGGGAAGGGCCAGCGACGTTCATGGGAGAGGGAGGAAAGAACTGGAGATAAGCGCCTCGCGAAGGTTCCCCCCTTTTATATGGCCGTAATCATCCGGTACACGTGGGGCTCTACAGCAAATAAACGTCTATGGAAGAAATGCGCGTGCAACTCTGAGCCCCTTCGTCGTAGAAATTCTTGCATAGCGAAGAAAGGCTCGCGTTCTCGTCTTCGACTGGCAGTTCTGTAGGCTGTGTAAGCTTCGAATACGAAGCCCGACTCCCGAGGTTGCGCTGGGGGTGAATGTACCAGACCTTCTGAATCAGCGCTGGTACTGACCATGCTGATTCAGAGGATCGAGTACGGTTGTATGATGGGTTGATACGCACTCGAAAGCGACATCCAATAAGAAAAACATACCCACCGTGGCGGTGCTTGCACCGTACCCACGCGTGCATCCCCCTAGACCGCACAGCCATACCGCAGCTCCATCGAGCCTAGAAATGTGGCTAGTTGACCGTTCGCGCAGCAAGTGCAGCCTCTTATCCGTTCGACCCTCTCGAATACCACCCATCGTACCATGATTATCACGCCCGAGGACCAAGGCTCCAAGCTGCCATCAGACTCGAAGGCACCAATCGATGATGGACTTCAAGTGCGTCCCGAGGAGGTTAGCCCTTGCCATCCGAAAGACGCATCAACTGAACATATTTTCTGTGACAGCCTCCCCCATCGTATTCCCAAGCGGACCCGGAAGACTCGGTAGCGAGCTCCTCGCAGGCTCTTCCTCTCGCTCGCACTTTCAACGTCAAACCGACCAACTTTCTCTCGCTTTCCAACGAACACGACACCATCCGAGGCGAATTCGTCATCGATCCTTCCATACGCATCCCGTCTTCCATGTTACCTCCCTTGGGCGAGGGTGAAACAGAAGACGATCGGAAACATCTGTCTCTGAGATCTAAATTCAGTTCCGTTCATGCAGAGATATGGCTACTAGGTTCCCCGAGAGACAGCGTGATTGACACATACAAACCTCGGCGTACGACCATCGCGCTCACCTCTGATCACGGGTCCATTCGTGCCCAAGTGGTGTGTCCTTAATAATAATAAAATCTTCGGCCGTACGATCCTGACCTTGTTCGCCACTAGCAAACTCTGGACGGTGCAGCACCGTATTCACTGACGGCGACCTCCACCCACGGTTCGATCCGATTGGCCTTACCGCGTTCCTTCCAGGGGCTCTTATCCCTCTCCACACGCCACGGGAGTATCGCTGTCAGCGACGCCCTCGTACAGAACGCAACCCAGCTAAGTCAAGTGGGCACCACACGGCGGTACTTTATCGGCGATTTCCAGTTGCTGGGAGAAGACGAATGGCAAGGCGATCAGGTGGAGATCGATGCGGTGCATGGGTACATGCGGGTCAAGTATGTTGATGAGTTGGGAGAAGGGCGGCGGCGCAAGAAAGGTTTGTTGAGTCGGTTGTTTGGAAAGTGACACCGTTGTAAGTTATTAGATATGCAGGTAGGACAGACACCTTGGTGTAGTGTCTAAGATACGTGATCAGACAGTGATCAGTTTCAAAGAAGACTTTGTGCAGTGAGGTCCAACTGTGGTAGTGATCACATGTGTGCACGCTGAGACGGATACCCGTCTGCCAAAGATAAAGCCACCAAAGTATCATCTAATAGATCGTCTCTGAAATTTCACATGAAGAAAACATACGTTTAACGGGGAGGAGATGCCTAAGGTATATACGAAGTTATTGATACTATCAACGGTCCACAAACACGACACGGCGTTACGTCGTCAGTCGTCTTCGTTCATCTACGTTCATGTCATAGTCGTGTTCGTTTCGAGAAACAAGCCATACATTAATCTTGCATGCATGCCATCCCCTCACGTCTCCCTCTCACGTCTAAAGCATAACCACACGCACCGACAACACACTGGCGGCGAGGACGTCAAGTGTGACTCATGGATGTGTCATATACACATCGCATTCTCACGACTTGGGCTTGTTGGCGGGAACAAAGAGCCACCAGAGGGTGATGACAAAACGGAGGCCCGTTCCGATACCAAGTGTGGCGGCAGATCCAATCTTGTCCAACAACGCACGGCTGATGAAGCCGCCCAAGAAGAGGAATACGATGGCCATGACCTTGTGATCGCGTGAGGTGACGAGACGACGAAAGTTGAACAGTTGAGGTTCGGTCATGAGTTCGCACCAGGTCGTGGTGAGGACCACTGTAGCAAGAATATATTGACCGAGTCAGTCGTGGAGCAAGGAGCATGGGTAAGCACATACCAGTTGTTGTGAATTGGGTATTGAGGCGTTTGCCCATGATACCTTGGAGACCCATGCCGGCGCTGATGAAACCGAGGGTGACAAATGTGAGGGCGTTGGTCCAAGCTGGGTCACCGCGCGTATCTGCTACGCTGCCCGAGTTGCTCTTCCAGAGGGTGATCGCGGCGATCATGGTGAAGATGGTTTGGATGAATGTGCCAAGTGTCAACCACATGCGTGTCTTGCACCCAATTTTATCCCCGATACGCCCGATGAATGCGCCAAATATGAAGGAGATGATGGAACAGAGCGCTTGCTGGTCGGCGATGTGGAAGGAGTAGTCATGTTGGCCGTTGAAGAGCCGTGCCAAGGCTAGTGCAAGCTACGGAAGCGCTCAGCGGGCTCAGAGGGGGAGAGACGGACGATAGACATACTTGCACCGAGTTACCCGTCTGGAAAGCACACCAAACAAATACTGCGGAAAAGCTCACTGCATCGCTGTCGTCGGCGGGTGAGCGTAAAAATCAAGATCTGAGGAAATCGGAAGAGGACGCACATGAAGCCGGTCATGAAACAGTAGGCTGTCAACGGCGCAGCCGCCTGCGCCGTATCAATATCCTCCATTAAAAATGCTTTGATGGTTCTCATCCTCGACGGATTATTCGACTCGATGTCGCGAATGTCTTTGGCAGGGGGAGGGACGACCAGGACAGATGGAGGCTTTGCCTTTTCATCTACAGTAGTGGCGGTGACGGGCATACGGTCCGGGTGAGAACGGGGACTGGGACTGGGAACATCGCGGGACTTCCCGTCGTCGTCGTCGTCTTGTTCTTGGACTGGGCCGAGGGACGCAGTGCTGACAGGCCGTGGGCCCTTGGAAAAAATAAGCGGGGCGCTTTGCGCTATCCAAGACGCAGGCCGTTTCTGCACACGAGCGACCAGGCTTTGCATAACTCGTCAATCGAAAGGAAAGAAAAAAGGACCAGGGCTCGACGGGCAAGGGATGACCACTCGTGCACCTCGTCCTCAAATACCTGGACGGACTCTTTAACGCCGCTTACTGCGACCCTAGATTTACGTTCGTCGCGGGTTGCAATGTTGGGCCACCATTCGCCGCATGTGTTGCAAGACCGACTCGAAAGTATCCATCATCTTGCACGGTCGCTCAAACATCTCACTGGACTCTTCAAGTTTCTAATGTGGTTGATCATTAGGGACATGCCAAGTTCGGGTATGATAATTGCAAGGGTGTACTATAACCCAAAGTAGTTGTTTGGTCTAAAGGCTCTTGCCAAATAACCGCTTGTGCAAAGTGACCCTGCTTCCCTCCATCATCATCCATGGCGACAGTACACAAGCAGGACAGCGCGTGGTGCTCTAATTACAGAGTACGTCCTGGGTACGCGTTCAACTCGGACTCAGACTCGGACTCGGACGCAGGGTGCGTATCAGACGCCGATGCGTTAGCCAAGGCCGACACCAATGATGCGCGTCTGATGCGCGAAATGGACCTTTCGCGTAGACACGAGACAGTAGAATACCACCCGAATCCCTGGAGCATCGCTCGGATCAATGCAGTGTCCCGATCTTTCCTTGCAAAACCAGCCTCCATTGCGCAGACCCCTGGACTAGCCCGGTCACCCCCCAAACCTCAGTCCAAGCCCATCGTCGAGGCGTTTAAGAAACAGGCCAAACGAGGCCCGCGAGGGGGCCAGCCGATCGCACGCGACATCAGGAATCCTAGGGACAATTCTATTGGCGCGGCCAAAAAGTCACGTCAGGGTTGTGAGCGTACCCAGACCACGAAAACTGCACAGGTTCGGGCGTGTCCGCAACGCACCGAACTCTTGGATCCGCCTTCTCCCGCTCACCAACTGCATATTGGATCCACAGTTCATGAGGTAAAAGCCCTTGAGAAGGAAAAATCCGCGCATATACCCACCTTTTCCGACCGTTCTATCCAATCTGCCCATGTTTCCCCTCCATTCAAGCCCAGACGGACTATTGGCACATATCGAGCCGCCCGTTCATCTCCGGTGCGCCCGGTCGCGCCCCAAAGCACGCCTGTCCATCATGCTGTCAGAGACCGTCCCGCGTTTCATCACAGTTCCCCCGGCCCTCGGTCGCACGTTCCAGTCACAGGTAAGACCCTTTCTAATCCTGCTACAGGGTATGTGTATCGAGGTGCTCCTTGTCCTCAGCGCACATCATGCGCCCACCATTACCACCGCTTGTATCTGCACCCGCTTGTACGAATAGCTGGCCCACAAAGATCAGCAACGATCTTTCTCCGGCTTCCCGGCTTCCCCGTGTTCCGGGGAACATGGGTCAAGGAACGGTGCCAAGTTGGCTAGTGGACGCGCTTGATGACGGGATCTATGTGTCTCCCCCTCCCCCACTTCCTTTGATGCCTGGATCCCAGCAAGACGCCACCAACCCCCCGCATATACCCACCTTGGAACCAAAACACAAGCGCCTGGCATCGCCTGGACCCACCACACCACGCAAAAAACCTCGCGCGAGCGCGTCAGCGTCACGGCCGCCGGACCCAGCGCCGCCCACCATATCCGCACCTCGGCGTTGCCCTGCCGCTTACACTTTTGGCGAAGACGACGATCCGGACGCCGAGTGGTCGACGCTGTTGAGAACGAAACGCAGGGCAACCACGCAGGCGAAGCGTGTGGGGAAACCAGGTGGAGTGAGACAGTCTGGGTGCTTCCGTCTCCCGCTTCCTGGTATTTCACCGAGGACACCGACACGGGCGCCCGAGGCGAAGCGACGCGTTATCACCTACCTACCCCCGCCAATGGCGAGTAACAAGCGCGGCGACGAAGTCACGGCCACGGTTGATCCATCTACAAGAGGTACCGCGAAACATGTCCAGGTAGCAAGAGAAGAGGAAGAGGAAGAGACTGAGATCCGCGTGATGGATTCTGACGTGACACTCGTGAACGAGGACGAGGAGCACGTGGCCGGGATCGATGTTGACGACGTCTGTGTGCGTTACCCCACGACCCGAGCGTATATGAAAGCGGTTCGTGTCGTGTTTGAGGCGATTGGGACGGTGCTGATGTCGCGTCTTGTTCAGTAGGAGAGTCGCATGAGGAAGGCGCTTGGTTGTGTCGTCGAGTTGTGGGTGTGAACTCGATGTGCTGTGAAACGTTTGAGGCTCGCGCGAATGGTGCTACTGTAGAGTGTATGATATGCATGCCCGAGTGACTGCGCACCGTGGTCTCCATCCCTTCAGCACTATCGGGTGACAATATTGTTTCATCTCATCAGAGAGCGTACCGTCCACGATGTGATCACCGTAAAAAAAGAATTTTCATTCGCAGTTTTCCATGTAAAACCCACCCCATTTAAATTCCCTATATATTTTTGAGACATCTGATAATCCTGAGATCGAGATCGGCATCGTCCGGAGGGCTACTGATAAATAGGGCCGTGCTGCATTTACAAATTAGCGCTTTTTCTTTCTCTTTCCATCATGGCGAACGTATATGTGAGTGTCTCCGTATACTTCGATCCTTGCAGATCGCCTACTGATCTACTCTAGTTCGACATCCACATCGACGGCCAAGAGGCTGGTCGCATCGAGTTCAGGCTCTTTGACGACGTCGTCCCAAGGACAGCCAGGAACTTCCGTGAACTCGCCACGGGTGTAAATGGATATGGCTACCAGGGATGCTCATTCCACCGTGTCATTCCCGAGTTCATGCTCCAGGGCGGTGACTTTACCCGTGGGGACGGGACGGGTGGTAAATCGATCTATGGGACCAAGTTTAAAGGTGCGTTGGCACCCGCATCTGGAGATGATCGTTGGGTTCCTCACATGAACACGTAGATGAGGACCTCAGGTTGAAGCACAGCAAGCCTGGTATGCTTTCGATGGCCAACTCCGGCAAAGACACCAACGGCTCGCAATTCTTCATCACCACCGCCGTAACCAGTTGGCTCGACGGAAAACACGTCGTGTTCGGTATGTCGCTGTCATGCGTGGGACAATGTTCATCTAAAGATTCACTCGTCTTGTAGGTGAAGTCGTTGAGGGTTACGCTGTCGTCGAAGCGATCGAGAGTCTTGGGACTCAGAGTGGCAAACCTCGTGGTGCGATCAAGATTATCAGGTGTGGTACACTTTAAGTATGATCATGGGGGAAAGTGAGAAGTTTCGCTGTTGTGAGAATACAGACACCTTGAACAATGTCAGTGCCATCATTCTGTGACTGCCAGTTGTCCCGTGACCGGTATCGATGTCTCGACAATCATCTCCGAATTCCGCTGGCCATCTCCGATCCCGACACGCATCTCTCAGCATTTCCTACTAATGTGTACACACCGGGCGTTTTAATGATCCAAGTCGAGACACCCAACATTCCTAGGCTGGTTGCTGGCAGGGACGTAGAACAGCAAGACGAAATGGTCAATGCGTGTTGGTTGTGTGTTAGGCGTATCTCGTCCTAGGGATTGTAGGACGTGCTCACGACGTCCAGATGTACGAGAGAACCGTCCTGGACCCCACTCGGTAACTTCCCCCAGGCACTGAGTTTGCCCTTCAAGTCACTTTATAATCTCAGACCTCCGAATGAGGCAGCTCGCGAAGCCTCATAATGAGCAGGTGTATTCGAACCATATCGTCCACGACCAGGGCATGGAACGCTTGGAGTCTTCTTTGTGGTTCATCACTACCATCAAGGGCACGTTGGCGAACGGGACTTGGCCTACAGACGACAAGGTTGTTGAACATCTCCCGATCGGTTCTTCCTTTATGATGGACAGTCAGGTCTTCCGGCAGACAAGCTGGTTCCAGGAGGTGTACAGCCAGTGGTGCGGTCGAAAGGATTACCAAGAGCTCGACTCGGAAGCGCGCGGCGAGCCCGACACTACAGTCTGCTAGCAAACATCACCGTACGCCAGTTGCATCTGGGTCTGGGATTTGATTCTGCAAGTTGCTCTCAATACGTGCTTCGTTCTCTGGGTGTAGCATATATGCAATTTTTGTTTAAACAGACTCGGTTCCGCATACAATGATAATACTCCCGCGAGTGATGTTTCCTCGTTGTTTGCATTTACTACTATCCTCACGGCAATACTTGTGTAGTACACAACTTGTTTATTCGCGGCGCTTAGTACACGCGTGCTGCGGTAAGTACTGTGAACGAATGCGGTCACTTGCATTCTCCTGACCTTCTATTCGGTTGAGCTGCTACCACTGTACAAATCTTCATGTCAGCCTATCGCACAATGAAATGATGAAAACGCCCACACCGTTCAAACTTCAAACGTTCACCGCTGACGTGGATGAACGCGAGTCACATGGAATATACCAGCCTGCAATGCCGACGTGTCGTGATCACTCGAGAGCAAAAGACCGAGCCGTGAGGCTCGAGCGTGTCAAGACGCTTCGACTCGTATCGATGTCATGTATGGTGCTTTCACGACAAGCGCACAGCGCCGCCGCGACCAAATGATTTGTCCTCTTAGCAGGTGAGGCCAACTGCATGTTCATGAATTCACTTCTTGACTGTGCTTTTGAAGTACGGCTGTTGGCGGTCTCATCATGCCCTTTGTGCTCCCACATCAAAGCTTATGGGTTATTCATGGCGCTGCGTATTCTTGGTTCTTCTCTTTCCATGTTTAACATTCGTACGTCCGCGCCTCCCAGAGCTGCAAGTCCATAGCTATTCCGTCTGCCTCATCACGGTGTCATCGATTACGTTGCGAAATCGGATATGGTGGATCCTTGTCGCCGCGAATATCTTTCAAGGCTTCGCGTTCTTCGTCCCGTTAATCTACATTCCGAGTCCGTTCCCTATACCTTTTCGCAACTTACGATTGGTTTCAGTCTCCAGCGTTCTCCTCTACACTCCGTCTCGACAGCGTCTTGTCATCTCTCGCAATCGCCTTACTCAACCGCCAAATCCCAGGTTCCTCCGCCGCCGGTCGGCTTCTGGTCGGCTTCTTGTCAGATTACTTCATGACCTGGCCGATCGCCTTCATTCTCTCCACCCTATCGCTCCTGTGGTTGTGCTTTGGGGTATAATTGGTGACGTCGGGGT
The DNA here is from genome assembly GCA_038092915.1 of Boletus pseudopeckii. Classification (NCBI taxonomy): domain Eukaryota; kingdom Fungi; phylum Basidiomycota; class Agaricomycetes; order Boletales; family Boletaceae; genus Boletus; species Boletus pseudopeckii. The sequence continues at coordinate 40,901 of JBBPRH010000137.1, forward strand.
GATGTTGTCCTGCGTGACGTCGCGGAGGGCTGGAGTACCCTATGGTCCTCCTTTGTCCGCCAGATATCCCATGAGTCCTCTTCAATCCACGTGTCGATCACTCGAGGATACGATGAACAATGAATTGTATCACGTATGTTCACGCGCGGTCTGGGAAAAACGTACTTACCACGCCCGTCTCGACGTCTCTCGTGCCCGTGCGGTCGTTCTCCACGACTGCTATCGGTGGCAGCCATGCACGACAGGGTTTTGCGCTCGACGACGGACAATTCGCACGCTTGGTTGCGTATATCGGGGCGTGGGCGACGCTCATTGAGTCGTCGGATGGCGTTGGGAGAAGGGTGGTGGTGATGGTAATTGGAGGTCTACATCTGATTAAGGCGAGTGGTTCTTAGATGGACGATGATCTATTTCTGACGGCGCTCTCCAGCAAATGATTTTGGAATCTCCGTCCAACACGATGTTCTCGAGAGTACACAAACGCGACTTAAGATGCGCATTGTTATATAGCGACATACGGCGTCGAAACTCTGTACGCATGCCCAGCAACCAAATAAATGCAGAAGGAGACTATGAGTACAACAAAAATTCATCGCGAATCATCGCAAAGGGTCAAGAACAGAACCCGTCGATTATGCGTCAAAATCATCATCTTATTGTTCAACGTCGAAAACTGCGGATCACTCCGCAGCGGCCGCAAATGTTGCGGAAGCCAAAACAACCGCTTGTCCCCCTTGCACACCCATCCGTCTTTTCCTATCGCATGCGGCGTTCGGAACCGAGAGTCAAACACTTGGTCCTCGTATTTGGAGATGAGGTGTGGCAAAGACGGAGGCGCATCGTCTTTGGATGGCGATGCGTCGGATGCCTCTTTTTGGTCGCAGACGGGGCAAGCTACAGTCCCGCTATCCTTCCCCCCGCCTTCGCCCCCCGCAGACGCAGGCGGAAAGAGCTCCAAAGGCACAGTCCAAAAGGACACGTCGTTGTCGCTCGTTCTGCAAATCAGCTTGAGAGGGTCTTGAGAAATCACAACATCCCGAACGGTCTTGGTGAATGCAGTCCCACTGGGACAAAGCGTGTGCGACGCCGGCGTCGACAACGAGACGAGGCGAACCGTCCCGTCTTCGTGTGCGATCACGACCATGTCACCGAGCGGAGCGAATCTGACGGCCGTAGCACAGGAATTGAATTCTTCATGAGAGATGGTCGCTTTGCACGTGCCCGACGACAGATTCCAGAGCTGGACGACCCCCACTTCGGAACCACTCAACAACGTCTGGGAATCACTAGAAAAATCCAACGCGGTGATGGAGGCATCCGCCGCCACGTTCATCGCCCTCTTGACCTCCATTCTAACGTCGCATACCGTGATGGCGCCTTCGTGACCACACCCGATGAAGTTGCCGTCAGGGGAGGGAAGGAATGCTAGGACTTTCTTCAGTCCTGAAAATCGGACTTTTTGCGTGCCCGTCGTAGATTCGTACACGCGGACCGTGGTTTTGTCCCGACGTTCCCAGATATCGGACATGGACCACGCAAAGATACTCGAGTCGGCCGAGAAAGTGGGCCTCGGTACGTCGTCGGTGCGTGCGTAGTCGGCGATGCCAAAGTCGACCTTAGAGAGGTAGTGGAAATTGCTGTTAGTGAGGTACCACGTCAGCCCACTGTTCACCAGGAACCGCGCTCCGCTTGGAGAGGGGACCACAACCTGTGCTGAGCGAAGCGGGACAGCGAGATCGCGCTTCATTTCTTCGTCCCAGCTTCTGGTTGGTACAGTCGTATCCAGAATGTCCAGCGATCCAGCGAAGCTCCCGGCCGCAACGCGAGTACCATCCGGTGACAACGCGAGTGCCGTCAGTTGAGTACGCGAAGCGTGTATGGGAGGTGTAACCACTTTTGACCCGATTGGTGCACACCATGTTTCAGAGAGATATGAGAACGCGAAGGAGGACGATGACTGTGGCGAGTAAGCGACCACGAGTTCCTCAGACGGCAGTCCCTCCCAGGTCATCTCGGCCATCTTCTTCAATAGGAATGCAGGCAGCCCGCGGCCGAGGACTTTAGCTTGCCAAACCGGCGCGTTACCCATCGCCGACTGCAGATTTTGCCCCAAGTCCCAGATGGTGACATCAGAGGACGATTTGCGAGTAGAAACACTGCTGGCGAGGATCGTCCCATCCGAGGAGGAGAGAAACCGTTTGTCGTCGTCAAAGAAGTGTACCGAGTGAATGACTTTCTTGTGCCCCTTGGAAAGCGTACGCGTACAGCTCCCAGACTGAATGTCCCAGATCTTGACCGACTTGTCTTGTGAGCCCGTTATGACCATGATTCCATCACGAGAAACATCCAACGTGGTGATTCCCGCACGATGACCCATCATTCCACGAGCGACTTTTCCAGTTTTCACATCCCAAAGAATGAGCAGGTTATCTTCCGATCCCGAGCACAAACGCTGGGAATCTGGCGTGAAGGCGAGCACCGTGACTGGCCCCTCATGAGCGACCAACTTGTGCAAGCGTTGGGCTGAGTCGAGTGACCATAGTTGGATCGTGCGATCCCGAGCACCGGATGCGAGAAGAGTACTATCGGGAGAGAAGTCAAGGCACGTGATCTTGTCTGTATGCGCATCCACGTCCTTGAGGTGCTCTCGACCTAGATTGGGGTCCCAGACGGCGACCATGCCGTCTGTAAAAGCAGCCGCGACGAAGGCGCCAGAGCTCGAGAAACGAACCAAGATAGATGACGCTTTGTCTCCCAAGCTGGCTACGTTCCCTCCCGTGACGACATTCCACAATTGGATCCCCTGATTCGTGCCGGCCGTAGCGACGACGCTCCCGCCCGGCGAGAAAGCGACGGAGGTGATAGAACCGAGATCGATGGCGTACTGGTACGCCTGCCATTCGTCGTCCTGACCCTGATGGATCGTGCACGAGCTCCCTGCATCGTGCTTAAAGTTGGCATAGAGGGCGCTGGACGACGGAGTAAAGGTAATCGCCGTATTATACACGTGTGGTGCACTTTGAGATATGGGCTGCCTGTAAAGTAATACCAGCCGTTCGGCGTCCTCGATCAGTGTAGCCGTCTCTTTCGGAACGCTGGCGAGCGACTATTCGAGTTCAGACATAGGAGTGATGGAAGAAACGAAAGTGGCACACACACCTTGAGCCAATTCAGCGCGTCACGCAACATCATGATCGCCTTTTCTACGTCGTCGAAAATACTGGCCGTCTCAATCCAGTACAAGAGAACCGTACTGCAAAACTCCTGTATCGCGTTCAGGAGAGGTTCGTATACACCACCTCGACTCGGGAGCTGAGTGAGGTGATGTGACCAGTATCGACACGCATATATCAACGCTTCATCATAGGCCGCCTGTCGGCGCTCTTGAAGATCTTCAATGTCGCGATTCAACTTGGATGGATCATTAATTCCACACATGTTACGCTTCAATGATCTGACCATGGTCTTGAAGCAGAGCTGAGCCATGAGTCGATGATAGGTCACGGGATCGATGGTGTACCTTCGCGACCTCTGTGACGAGACTATGAAATCGCGAAAGGATGCGTGGTAGAATTGGATAGGTTGCTTGCCATCCTCGGATGACAACAACACCGAGCCCAGGGCAGGGATAACAATCCTGGCGTCTACATCTGGTCGATCAAGTAGTTGATGCAACGCCGGAATGGTCATCGGGATGGATAAGCAATACACGATGCCGAGGATGAGACGAACAGTGTCGGCATCTGGGAAAGTAGACACAGCATCCAGATATAGAGCATCTAGGTCAGAGTACGCAGTGTCGCGGAATGGCTTGTCTTCCAAGATAGCTTGGAGACGCTGAATAGGATTGTGCAGTCTATCTCCGACGAACTTGACTACGGTCAATGCAAATATAAAAAGACCAGACGCCTTCTCGACGATCCGGTCGAGATCCTCCGGAGATGGCCATGGCCCATTCGACATAACTTGCGAGTGCTCTTGGTAAACTTGGTTCAGGGCATGCTGCAAGAAGCTTCGAATGTCGTCCTCCACGCTGAACGATTGAATGTCGAGAGTAAGTGTAATCGATGCGACATCCGGCTGGCGAAAGTGAGTCTGGAGCCAAGGTTCAGGGCGACTTGTTATTAGAAGACGTAGGGGTAGGGATGAACCGCGAACGAGTTGGACCAAAAGGGATACAAGCTCTACAACAAGCTGGGGATCATCACATTCATCAAGGGCGTCGACTATGATTAGAAATGATGAACCAGGATGTTCGAGGCCGCTGGATAGAGGTTCCAACAGCAGCTTTTGCATCTGCTCGCGGAGTACCTTGGAAGGAATCATACAGTCCTGTTCCAAGGCAGCCAGAATAAGCGGGCGAATGGTGGGAATGGAAAAAAGCAACTGGGTCACGATCGTCGGGAAAAAGTGACGGGAAGTACGCCGTTCGATATCGCGTCGCGAAAAGAAGAAGCTGGCTGCCAAACGTTGCTGAGAGGCAAATTTCTCTGCGATCGTTTGAGACACTGCTGATTTCCCAGAGCCAGGTCGACCGTTGACCCAGCAGATAGGTTTGGCATCGTCATTGTCCCCTTCGCCGTCAATCCATTGCGTCAAGCGCTCGAGGAGCTGAACTCGAGTGCCTTCCAGACATCGTGGCGCGGGATGGCGCTCCGCTGAATCAAATGCAGCGCTGGGGGCACTAGCCTTCTGCAACGCTTCCAAGCCTAATCAAAGTCGACAGATCAGGACCAATACTGACGGGGAGGACGCGGAGAGGCGCTGACCTATTTGGCTGCCTTGCACTATCTGATTTCCATGTACGATTGTGTTTACTGTTTGATTGCCTTGCACATTTGTGCGAGAAGTGAAATACTGGTCACGATGGACGTCACTGAAGGTGGAATGGCTAGCGTCGATGTGTGATGAGTCATTGAACATGGTTTATGCAACGATGGTGAGCATTCAGGGCAGATTATCAGCCTAAACACCCTTCACTGCAAATATTCAGATATCCCACCCCTTACCTTCCAAATGGCGAAAATGTATCGATTAGCGCCCAACATATCGTACTTGGGGTTGGCGGGAGAGCGCATCCCTGAGAAATGACTCATCGGTGGTGAGCGAGTCGTTATGAAGCAACAAGCCAGCACTACCCTTATGTTGACAGTCACACAGTATCATTCGACTCCCTTCTGACCTTAACATATACATCTTCCATTCCCCTCGAAGGGCCAGTATGCAGTAAATGAACGAGGCAGTGATAACCCATGTGTTCAAACAGCATCCTAAATTAATAGAATTTCTATTATATAATCAGTATATTTTCAAGCAAATTTGTGGATTCTCACACGTACGGATTGGAATACTTACCACTCGATAATTTTATCTCCACCATTCCCCCCTCATAACCCATACCCACACCTATCCCGATGGGTATCATATATTGTACACTCAAGACCATATACCTAAGGTGACAAAGTATATAATTATTCAAGAAGGCAAGTATTAATTCATCAAGGGGAATAGTACTATATCAACAAATCATGCAAGTCCATGAAACACCGCAATCAGAAGACCCTCGGTGTAAACCTCCTACCACATTCCTCAAGCGCGCGTTCGACAACCTTCATCGCTTGCAGAACCCGTTCTTCTTCAAAGCGGCGCCCAATCACCTGCACGCCCACGGGTAACCCATGCATCGCTGCTGCATCATAGACAGTGTACGCGCCCTTTGCAAGCACACCCATCCGTTTGTATTCCTGACTCTGCTGGAAATCTTCGGGTAGCGCGTCCGACTCTCTGTTTACATAAGTCACTGGAAGAACCCCGGCAACGTAGTCGATCTAAGTGTCACAGGGTCACTCGCGGTCAGTCATACAAGACGGCGGAAGCGAAGGGCCGATACACACGATGTTACATATCATAGGCAACGCAACGGACATCAGTGTGACCTTCTCCGCTGTCCCTGTCGGTATGGCCGGCATAGGATGAGGCACAGTGAGGACAAAGTCAAACCCCTCCGCCTCCCAGGCATCGTTCCATCGCAGTCGGTATTCATCCCGAGCGACAACGAGTGCCCGCTCTTCGGACGCTGTCTTGGTGTGCATCTTCTCAATCAAAGATGCCCAGACTTCATCTCCCGTAAGGTGGCGAGTAAGCGTAGCGATTATCTTCTTGATGAACAATGGCATCTGCAGGAGGGACTTGGAACCGCTCATGACAGGGTCCAACTTTTCATCTCTACGCAAGGGTTCGAAATACCCAGCCCCTTTATGGCATCAGAATCATGTGAAAAAGCAGGAGGCGACACTCACCCGCATCAGAGAAACACAATTGTAAGCCGATTCCGAAGCCCTCTACAACGGATGGTGGGGTACTGGCGAGGTTTTCATGTCACATACCTCACGCATTGCATAAGTCAGAAAGACTCACAAATTGACAACCTCGTGTCCTTGTTTCTTCAGTGCATCCGAAACCCACTCCAAAGCTCGACGGCAGGCTGGGGTCGGTGGTATGAACCCTACCAGAGATATTCATAGCCCTGACAGTGATGAAGAACCCACACGCACCATCTTCCCATATGACCCCCCATCGTAATTTCTTGTCGTGGAGGTCAACTTGCCTCCAAGGTAATGGAGTGCACTGCCACAGTATCGGATGTCAGATATATCCTTGGCAGGCACTATCGTACTCACCGTGTGATCATAATTCCATGGGTTCATAGACATAACCCGCTTCCAGAACTCTTCCAAGTCATCCAAGCGTCTTGCCATCGGCGAACACGAGGTACCAACAAATTCCTGACCAGGCAGTGGCGGAAATGTACCCAAACTCGGAAATCTGCCAATGGACGAGCGCATACCATATACACCGCAGCAATGCGCCGGCCATCGGACGCTTCCCCCAATATCAGTAGTGATCTCGATGAGGCTACCTCGACTGGCTAGAAGAGCGGCGCCGCCACCCGTCGAAGCCCCACTCACAAAGTCGGCGTTGTATGGGTTACTTGTGCGGCCAAAGAGGTCCGAGGAGGTCTCGAGGCCAAAGAGTCCAGGGGGTGTCGTTGTTTTCACATGCATAATCGCTCCGGCATCTTGCAAAAGCCGGACGATGGCAGCGGAGGAAGATGCGGGCTTATTTACCCTCGACGAATAGCCCATTGTCGTGTCATAACCCTCGATGTCGATGCAGTCCTTGACGCTGACAGGGACACCGGACAACAAGCGAGTGGGCTCGTGGGTGCTTAATTTATGGTCGCTGCGCATCGGAGATCCTGGCGACTTGGAGGTCGTGGACCCCTGTAACGTGACAGCAGCTAGGCAGTTGGTCGCTTTCTGAGCCGACACGACTTTCTTGCCGTAGGCTTGCAATATCGCCGACGTAGACAGGGTACCAGCTTCGTGGTGCTGTACGAGTTCACGTAAGGAGAAATCGATAATTTTGTTGTCTTCCTCGGTGCAACTCTCCGAAAAGGAGGCTGGAAGGGCATCCAGTTGTTGCCGACGCTCCTCTTGCTTTGCGGCACTGAACGTTATGAGTGAATGGTCGTATAGACAATCCCTCGAAAGGCCTCACCAGTCTCGACGATGAGGGGATGGAGAGAACATGAGGGGCAAATGCAAACAAGGATGGTAACGGGAGTGGCACCCTTATGTATGGCCAACGGTTACCAGTTAAGTCGAAACTGGGTTTCATCTGCAAACACATTAGCACCCTTGCGCGTATCAGACATGGAAGGTATTTTATGCCCCCTGTGTCACATCAAGGGTCGTGAGAGAAACAAATGGTTAGCCCAACGAAGCACATGGGGGCACTGTTTTAGGTCACCGTTCTGAGGAAGTAACTTTGCACGTCGCATGCGGATGGTGGGAATAACGCGTAACACACACGAAACGGCCAAAAAAAACATACACCGCATTCCGAAAGGGGGTTATCAGAGAACGGGGTGCTGTTTATTGACCTGTAAAACGATAGGCTGTTGTTGCCTAGTGTGTTTGTTTGTGCACAGCACTTGTTAAATGAACATCAGTTGATCGGTGTGTCGAGTCGATAAGAGTCCAACTTTCCCAGTGTGGTGTGAAGTGGCCACCCTGATACGCTGACATATTCATATCCGCAAAGCTGTCAAAAAGCGTCTGCTCAGAGTGCGTAAGCTGAGTGAGATCACGAGCTAAATGATGGAACTTTGCAATTGGGGGTCCACAGGCGCCATCGAACAGGTTAAGCTCAGAGATGGCTTCCAATCGATTGCCGGCCATGAAGCCCTGAGGTCCCAAGTCGAGAGTACAAGTGCAGAAATCATGATATGATCCCTGCAAACGTTGAGATAAGCGTGGGGATTTCGCAAATGTCGACCTGGAACTGTAGTGAGATCAACGTTATCAAGCCAACTACGTTCTGCCCCTGAAGGGAGCCTCAAAGGGAGGACCTCAGTCACCAGCTGCTTACTTAATTGATGCGCACGTGCGCTGACGGCCACCCCCGAACAGGTTCGCATATCGACGGTTTTAGTGAACTCAACATTTTCACTCATGTATTTGCTTCGGAAGTTTGTTAGAAAAATGATACCATTGTGGATATGAACGTTTTCTGAGCGCATCAAACGCAGATATTGGAAGATGCCTTATAATTAAATGCTGACCGGATACACAGCACTCGATTGTATTCTCAGGTTTATTTATTTATTTCTGCCATCCCACATCCTGACACATGTCCTCCTTGCGTAAAGTGCCAGTACAGGCATGTGCGCTCCTACGGGAAGGGGGCCGCTCGTGCGTTTTCAACATGGACACACTGCTGCCAGTACGGCATTCAAACTTGTATCTTTCGCAGCAGTGCCAAACCCCATGGCACACACGTTACCATTGCGTACATAGGGTCTGGTCTGCAGTTCAAGAAAAGCAGTCGTTTCCCACTGACATACTCCCAGTGGGATAATTGAGGGCTCCATGACCAATGTATGACGCTCATTCTCCCGTTACTACCAGTCATGCCGTGTGATAATCGATGAGCTCTAGGTTCCTCCAACAACGGATTTCCTGCGGGACAGAGATCTTTACACACCACGAATCGAGGACGAAATTAGTGCGGCATAAAATACTGACCGAATAGGATGTATAGTTCAACTTTCGAAGCCTGATTGGATGAAGAAGTGCGCAGAAATTCTTCTAAATGGAATGGCGAACCACGAAGAGAATGCCTCGAGAACATGCCCACGACGACGTCGACGTGGGATGAATTCTTCGACCCGGCCATCGTGCGGAAAGAAGAACGTTTAGAAAAATGTGAAACCCGAACGGCAAGCGGTAAAAAAGCGGCTCAAGCTGGTTAATAGTCCCGAGGGCCCTAAGATGTTAATGTGGTGACGAAACTGCATAGCGATAAGATACAGTCTGTGATTCTGTGTGCTGGAGATGATAAGCACAAGCACAGAACTCACCGACAAATTGGATGATATTGTAGCTAAAAATGAATTCAAAATGGGATCCCGAGCTCTAAGTGGACAGGCTGCTTGACGTTTGAAGCACACGGCAAGGTCGTACGACGGTCGACAAGTCACGTGAGAGCAGCGGAACACGTCAACAAGTGTCAATAATCGCGAGCCACAATATTTCACTCAACGTCAACGCGAGCGCGTTCAATTAGTACAGTACTAGCTCGCTGTGGCCCAAACGCATCGACAGCGACAAATGCTACTCTCCAGCCCACATTCATCTAGTCCCTTCTCTCTCGCATACTCCACGCCCAGTCGCTCATCGTATTATTCGGCGCGGAGTCATCAACCCATAAACTCCTCGCCACTCGCGTCGCCGAGTTTCTCGTCTCCAACACACCAAGCACAGGAACGACGGCGCGCACAGTACAAACCAATGATGTCCGCATCGTACCGTTTACCCGTCACACCGGCTTCTGCACAACTCCTCTTCCGCGCCGGAAGCCAAACGTCAGAGGATCCCCAAAAATTATTCCTCAGAGAACGTTTCCAAGCCCGGTGTAGACAACATGCACAGAAGCTGCGCGAGCAGGTAATCAACTCGCGGAGAAGCAGTGACAAGTCTTTTGATGTCTTCATGGATTGTGACGACGAAGAGGAGTCGGACGATGTCGTTATGCAAGATGAGGTGCGCTGCCGTATATAGGCATCCCTGTCCGTTCCGCTGATAGTGGACGGAACCCAGCTTTTCCGGAGAATCATGCAAAGCACAAATCATAAGAAGAAGCATTCGTATCGTGTGTCTTACGCCCTCGAAGTCGGCTCTTCGTTTGATCCGGACTTGGAGGATGCCAGCGTGTGGGAAAGCGAACTGCAAGGCAAGTTTGATCAGGGATGCCTTGTGTCATCCATTTGACTGCGTTTACAGAACAAAAATCGAGCAGTACGGAGCCAACGCCTGACGACTTGGAGGAGGAAGAACTTTTTGAATATGCTGAGCGACATGCGGCGATCGCGGACTTTGCAGATTTAGAGCTCGCTACCGACGACTTAACCGCACTAAGTGATACCGATGACATACCCCCTGACTTGCCATGTCAGTTTCAACCAAGAGAAGTGTATCAGGCAAGTGAGATGGACATGTCGTGATTATTATTATTATTATTGTGTTGGTAGTCGTATGTATGTCAATATTATGGTTACTACTCTCGGTACAGAACGGAATGGCTCTGATCCGTACTCTGTAAGTGCTTATCTCGGACAACAAAGCCCGGTGGGTGTAATCCGGCCATCAGGAAGGGATGCCGTCCGCAACGCCGTTCTAAAGATTACCAATCGCCATTGTCAGAGGCCTAGCCACTCGATATTCATTCGCCCAGCTGCCCATCATCACTTGTTGGCACCGATACTTGATTCGAGATCACTCGGGTTAGGTACAGTCGTCACTCACACAGCAGCGCTCCTTCTTTTGGCGTGCACCACGGCCTGTACCCCCGAGACCCACTGAGATATTGCGTGATGAGGGCAACTACACGTAGAGACCAGTCACCCATACTAATGATTTCAAGGAAAGCGGTTCCGGGATACATATCATGACCAGTGCAAGCTCAAGCGCTCACCCCCTCGCCGCCATCCACAATGATCTCCTCTTCGCAACGCCATCTGACACCTTCGGCAAGTTGATCTGGGACCGAATCGTCGGAGGAAAGATCATCGAGTAGGACGATGGTCGTTAACTCGTCGTTTCCTTCCAATCTCCGACGAGCGGGTTCCTGTACGTTGAGCATCAATCGCAACACCATGATCACGGTCAAGCTGTGTGGGGGGATACAAGCACCGCATGGTTAAGTTGTCGACGTTTCTCCCGTCAATATGGCGATGCGGATGTACTTACGAATTCGTAAAAATGCCGGTGACCGCCTTGTAAGGAGGCTGGGAGGATAAGGACGGATGTTTCAGTCATACGTTACTTTGGTAACGACACTGCCCAAAGCAGCATCAACCTTAATTGATCACTCACGGTCGCTAACTGGGTAGCGAACGTTTCAGATTCCCTCCGATAAGCTTTGAGAAGGCGGCCACCTCACCAACAGGATGACTATATTTGCAGCGTTGGCGCAAGATATGATTCTGTCCGCAACGGTGAGGTTCTCGGAAAGCACGAAAATGGGGTTTTCGCACGCAAAGTATATCGAACCTGGTGCACAGAATGCATCAGAATGGGTCAGACAAAAATAGATGATGAAATACTCACCGTCACGCAGCAAGATATCTACGAGCGAACGGTCACCTACTCTGCCAATAGAATACGACCTCCGCACGGTCAGGAGGAAGATAAGGGCATCGTATACCATTTGACCGCCCCACGCGATGGCCAGCTCTGCTCCCAAAAACCATGGTCAATGATTGAAAACATGTGACTCCTCGACACCTACGTAGGGACCTGTAGAGAGAATGAAGACACTGCTTGTGCATGGGATGGTAGTGAAGTCGGGGTAAAACTCACATGGTCGAGGTAACATGGTCAACGCAGCGTGCAATATTTGTGTCTTCATTCATTCCGCGGGGAGCAAGGAAGAGGGCCCACTGACGTCAGGTATCATATGTATGTTAAGAGTCAATCATGTCTCCTGGGGGAACAGACGTACGATGCTAAAGACGAGAACCGCCACTGCGACCATGCACACGGAGGCCAATACGCGACGACTTTTTCCATAGAGTGCGTAAACACGCATCGCCATAATGGCTATACGATTCTAGGGTCCGATGTGGTCCGAGGTGACAATACATTGGCTTACCTGCGCAGAATAGCTGGATGATCAAGAGCCCGACCCCCACAATAATTTGTACGGGATAACAACTGAAGCAGCCATTGTTTTCTTTCGCTTTGCCAGACAATGAGGTTACTCACTTCTAAATGGAGTGTGGTGAGCGAAACAAGAAAGCATAGTGATCCAACGTACTGGATTGTCAGCAGACCTTTTTTTCGTAAATACTTGTGCCACGTTGAGAATATGAACAGATAGGGCAGAATAGCGGGTTATAAAGAAAAGCACAAAACCCAAGTTGAAGCACGGTCGTCGCCAAAAGTGGCGCACTTCCGCAGGAAATGTGAGTAGTTGATCATAGAAGAGGATAACTAGGAAGAATTGTCAGTGGAGAG
>JBBPRH010000138.1:0-53053 GCA_038092915.1 Boletus pseudopeckii
TTTGCGTCAAGGCTATATGATTTGTGGGTTCTACGTGATAAGCAAGGAAGACTTGCTAGTAGCATGTATGTGTCCATCAATTACCTTTCCCGTGCGAAAAGATAGAAGCTTATCTCACTCTCAGATGGCCGTACTTCTTCGACATTGAAGACTATGAATCAATGCAATCCGAGTCTCCTGTGCCAGTGTTCACATGTTGGAACGGTATCGTCGTCTTCAAGGCCGACCCTGTCCTTCCCATCCATCTACGATCTAATCGTACTCTCTCAAGCGATCCACTGCCATTCGAGCTCCCCGCTACACATCCAGCTGCCCACGACCCATCATTGCGCGGTCCGAACCCTGCATTGACACCCCCAGTCCGCTTCCGGGTGTCTGCGCCGGGAGAATGCTTCTCTTCGGAATCATTCTTATTACCGTACGATTTTAGACGGTTGTTCAATATGCAACGGATCTTGGTTAACCCACGCGTGATCGTTGCATATGACTGGCGGTACGTGTGAATTTTCTCTATAAGTGATACTCTACAAGTTTGCCGCTTTCGTCCGCTATTCTTGGACGTGATCCTAATTTTGCTAATGACGTTGCTCCTGCAATTGACTCACAACTTTAATACACTACAGGTTTTACAAGTATTTCAAGTGGATCTTGAGGCATCCTGTGCTCAAGTGGTGGATAGAGAAGGTCTACGATGGGGCGTGGATGCAAAAGGACGTGATGGTTGTCGGCGATGCCAAGCAAGTCTCGCGATGGGATGGGGGAGACTGTCATCCATGGACAGAGTAATGCATGTTTCTAGATAGTAAACAGTGTCGAGCATTAATGATTTGCCATCTGCCGACTCGGAAAACGGTACAGGGGCATTGTCTACGGTTGCGTGCCTAAGAACGTACATAGAATCATGACATGAGTAGAGTTTGTTCCGTTCCTTGGTTTAAATCAAGCTCCGTTACTGACCAGTGGAGCTTGGATGTCGACACGGCCGGTTCATGTCACACGAGCACCCCTACCCGCGAAGGAGCACTTTGCGTCCACACATGGCTGACTGGGGACGTGAGAGCTTCGAGTAGCTTGTCAATCCAGCCTGGCGCGGAGAACAAAGTTCAAACGTTCATGTTGCAAACTCGCGCGGGAGTCGGATGACGAGGAACTTGCTTGGAAAAGTAGACCTGAATGCGATAGCAATGCAGTGTGTAGCTGTACTAAACATCATGCTACAATTAAGCGAACAGGGACTGATCCACTAAGAGGCTAAGCTGACCTGTTTGACGCAACCGAACATTCTAGCCGACGTCCTCGTCCATTCTCCTCTTGAGTTAGCTTGCCCCGTGTTCTTGCTGTCTTCGTTCTCGTCACCCAACCAGCTGCAGGAGCACATCTGCGCCACCACCCTCATTCAAATTTTCTTTCCCATCACACGGGGCTTATTATCGCTTCCTTGGTCCACTCGCACAAAAGTCGACGTTTCCACAGCCCTCCTAACCTCCGATATCTAGCAAACTTGACAATTTCCTTATATTATATTATCTCTTCCTCGCTGTGCTGCATTGCCTCAAGCGCCGTCGTTTTACCCTCGGATTTCGTTCACGACTACACTACCACCTTGTCCACGATGAGCATCGAAATGCCCAACCCCCTCCCCGATGTGGTGGCCTCCACGAGCGATCCTCAACCACCACCAAAACCATCCCCCAGTCCGCCTTTTGCAGACACCGTCGTCAGACCCTTTACATCACAAGGTGGCACCTTTGGCAGTCCGCTTCAGCCCCTCGCATACACACACGCCCCACCACTTTCCTCCGACCGTCCCTCGACAGCAAATGTTTCACCCGTCGATCCTCCCAATGCCAAGTTTGGTCCCTACATCTCCGCAAGTGCACGGACGTCCTATACAAGGGTCGATGTGGATTCGTCACCTGCACCAGTATATCCTCCATTGCCACCCCTCCCCACTGCGTTTGCGGTGCAAGATGTCCCTGTGCTTACTGCTGCTGGTGCTGGTCCCACGATCTTCTCTGCCACGACTACGAGCACCACGACGACGCCGACGCCAGACGCACCAACAAATGGCGCACAGACCCTTCCCACTGAACCCCCTATTCCACAAACTCCGCAAGTATCGCTGACATTCCTTCTCGTCTCCGGACTGCGCAAAACACAGTCCTTTGACCCAGAAACGACGGTTGGACGGGTCAAGGAGCTCGTATGGAACGCATGGCCTGCGCGTGATGCAGGTTCGTCATCATTTCCGTTCCGACTGCGTGATGATCGGCCCTCTTTTTCTGATTTCTCGTTTTGATTTTGTTTCGGCCCACTCCATTCCCACTCCCTGGCTTCTTGTCTGGTTTAGATTGGCAAGATGAACGCCCGCCTGCGCCATCCTATCTCCGAATACTGTATCTGGGCAAGATATTGCAGGACGATGACACGTTACTGCGTACGTGTTTGGATTCTTCCTTTTTCCTATCCTCTCTTGCCTATCTCTCCCGTATCTCCGTTATCGATCGCGGGTCGTTCGGTTTCCCGGACGCCTCGAGGTCAACGATGACGACAACAACCATGTCGATGATCCTTGATGGGCATGTACTGATTGACGTGCTACAGGCGTCGGATTCTCAACCTCACTTCCCTCCGACTCCAATACCACCCCGACGATCGTCCACCTTTCCATCCGTCCCTATGCACTCCCCTTGGACGACCCCGCACTGAAAAAGAAACGGCTGAGCGTTGCCATCGGGAGACGACTATCGACAGTGGGTGTCGGTCCTGGCGTTAGGGGGAATGTCGAGCATGCAACAGAGGGCGAGCCTGCGAGGCGAGGGGGTTGCTGTACGGGCTGTACGATTTGTTGACGGTAGGACCACCTTGGATCATATGCGCATACAGGGAACACGGTCCGGGGTCATTGCCATATCGTAATCATGGCACGCGCACGGATGAATCAAGCAACTATGCGGACACGTCTAATGCTTTCTCTTTTCATGTTCTCTCTATTGCTTTGCTCGTTGCGTTAATGGGTTAGTGGAAGTTGCTGTCGATCGTACACGTTACCGATGCTCTCCTCATTTTCTCGTGGTGATCTGGAATTGTACTTTTTGTTTTCGGATGGTAGTCGATACAGATACATATATGCCTCGTATAATGTTCATAACCATCGACGTCGTCGCCTCGACATCTTTCCACGCAACGAGAGTGCTCGTAGGCTTTCATGCATCGGCCTTGCGCTTGAGCTGCCACTCCACCTCGCCTAGGATGCTCTTCAACATGTCCTCCGTCGTATATTTGGGCTTCCATCCCAGCGCACGCGCCCGATTCGCCTTACACCGCGAGTTCGTACCGAGGTACACCAGCTACAATACATTCCGAAGCAGTCAGATCACGTCAACGCCAAAAGAAACCCACACCCCCCAAGGATCGGCAGAGGGACGCACATGTTTATTCTCTGGCCGCGCATAATCCGCCGCGTCAAACGACGTCGGCGTCCATGCGTCGGGGCTGCTCACACCCACGTCGACGAGCGCCTGCGCGACCTGTGCGGAAACATCTTTGAGTGTATATTCCCCGTTTTCGCCAAAGTACAAGCCGTCGCGGCCGTGGCCTGCACGACCGTCGAGGATGGCGTCGTACAGTACGATGTACAAGTCGGCGACTAACAAAGGCGACCCGGAGTGGGAGGGGTGTCGTCAACCACGATTGCGGGAACAGATGGGAGAAATGCAAAAACACACCGTCGTCGACATGAACGTTGGGCCATTTGTTGAGTCCCAGACCGACCATACCCCCGCGTTTCCGCGCGATGCTCGCTGCAACGAGCCTGGGTATCTGAATGGAGCGTGTGTTTTGGATGCCGAGGGTGACGAGGGAGCCGGTGGCGAGACCGTATATCGTAGAGGGCAATACGATATGTGTTCGTGCGTACCCTGTGTATATGCGTTCGGAATCGCGTGGGCCGTTAGGGTTTGTAGTGATGTTAGCACTGGGGCCGGGAGGAGGCGACACGAGACGCACCTTCCTTGTCAGCGGCGAGAACAAGGAGATCGACGTTGCGGTGGAATTGGGTATCTGGAAGCGTCTCGAGCTGATCGGGGTTCGTGTCGTCCCAGATGGTGTCGTACGCATACATCCCCTTTGCGTTGTCGGTCAAGACACCTAATCAGCCGGCCAATGGCCATGTGAACACGGTGGATCCCAACATATAATCTTGAATGTAAACGTACCCGTTCCAGACTAGGCCAGGCACCAGCCCAACGGGATCAGTGCGGGGAATCGGTTTGCGAAACGACATACGGTGTGGACGAGAATGGGCACCGTACCCGTCACCTCGTGCCGCTTCTTCAACCCTCTCAAAATGGCCTCACACGCCCCGACATGATCTGCGTCTGCCTAAATCACCTCGTCAATGCTCAACACCGACTTGGCCCACCCCATCAAAGAGAAACTCACGCAAGCAAACACGACGTCGCTCTCGGATGCTTGTCGCTCAAGCAGCGGCCCATCGTCGTGGGATCCAACGACAGCTTTGACGTCAATCGACGCGAACAAGGTGACTTTGTCGGGGTTGCGAACAAGCGCGGTGATCTCCGATGCGGAGGCGGTACGGTGCTGAAGAAGACGTTCGAGGATTGCGCCGCCGATGTAACCTGACCAGACGGTGGTATGAGATAGGGGTCCCAGATACGTGTAGAGATCGACGCGTCGTACGGACTCGTACCTGTAGCACCGGTGATGAATATTTTTGTCTTGGTCAACATGATCGCGGTAGGCTGGATGGGGATGAGAAAACAGACAATGGTTGATTTGAACCTTTTTTATATGTCTTCTATCGTTGTAGATTCATAAGCAAGTGTTGGCTTCATAAGCAAAATCGGATAAAGATAGCATAGATACATGCCGTACTCCTGCGCTCGCAATCAGGATCAGATGACCTCTGCGATACGGAGCACAGAAGTGGATGCACGGTGCGACGGCGACTTGGACCTGGCTTTGCGTACGTCGAAGACGCGTTGAGATTAAAACGAATTACGGATAAAAATTCACGGCGGAAAGGGGCGATAGGAACAGGTCAATCCACAGTTGCCTCGAACAGTGCTCGAAGTCGAACTCACCGTATCACCACGTGATGCGAGGCCATGTATGCTGCTTCCTGAATCCAAAAACTCCTGGTGTTAGTATACTTTTCTGAACCATGTCCCCCCATTCCAATTAATCGCGATGTGTTCGTCCACCTCTTTTCCGCTCTGGTGTCTGCCATGGTCCACGATTGCCAGACAATGCCATATTCGAAGGTATGAGTCCCATGTGGCTCTTTCTAAATCGGATTTGGTCCTCCCAACACCAATAAATGCGTTGCGCACTCTCTTCGCTTGCTTTTTGAGATGCTCGGGAACGACCACATCCTCAGCAGGCACCGTGAGGGTCAGTACTCAGAGAGACATTTGACCACGATGGCTGCTGGCACATCGTCGACCTCGACGACGTTATTCGCGCTACATCGCAGCGACTCTGGGTAAAGGCATGAAATCATCAAAAACAATGCCATTACATAGAAAACAAGTAAATGAAAGGGGCATGTTTGGCTTTCGCCTGTTAGAATCCAAACGGAGAAAGCGAGGGCTGCGAATGAAGATACGTATTGTTGTCATCATACGTGCGAGAATGGTTGTGGAATTTCGGGGGAAACTTACGCGAAGGTGTAGTGCTCGATGCACATCAATAATAATCATGAAGAGCGTCCAAGACATCCTTGGAACAGAAAATGTAATCAAACGTGTTGAATCACTGGACGAGTCGAACGTACCCGTGCATCATCGTCCCATGGTTTAATCCCCTGACAAAGGAGCTCGTCCACCTCGCTGCTTGTGAAGCCGAATATACCAAATCCGTCATCTTCATCTGAATCATATCCTTCCCAGCTCGGATAGGAGTAAACTGTAGGTTTTTTCTTGCTCTTCGTATTCATCTTCTGTGATGACTGCCCTATGCCAGAGGCTGATTGTAGCTGGTTTGACTGAGTTCTGGCAGCCACGAAGCTGGGTTTTGAACCCTCAAGACCTGAGCGGGAATGATGATCACGTTTCTTCTTCCCCTTCGATTGCTTCTTCTTTGACGTCTGCCCTGTCCCTGAGGCTTTGGTTACGTTGTTGTAATCAGCGATTGCCTTGTTGCACATTTGAATCAAGTTGTATCGTTTTTTCTCCTTATCGATCCCTTCCGCTGTCGACCACCAGCCCTTCTGCAATAGATACTCATTCGAGTGCAAGTAGGTGCATCGCTCGCCAAACTTGCACACACCGATCAAGTAGTATCGGCACACATTTCGTCCCCTAAAACGCACTCCGTCACAATCACAACACAACATCGAAAAAGAATCACACTTACAGCGCATCCCGTTCACTCTTTTCGTCTGGCGCGTGTGAGAACCGACAGGCACGCCTATTCTTGCACTCCGTACGGTTGTAAAACTTGCACGGAATGCCGTTGCCTGTATGTTCGCAATCACTCGATTCAGAGAGCGATTCCCCGAGCTGTGGATCGTCCTCCAACGCAGGGTCCTCGTAGCTGTTCATGTCCTCTTCCTCGTCTTCCCAATGCGAAGGACTGTAACGCTTTTCTTCTGCAAAGGCTAATTCGGCTTCGGCGACCTTATTGCCCGGATCGAGAGCGAGCATTGTACGGAAATCTGTCACGAACTGTGGTGAGTTGCAGGGTGCGGACACACGGTGAGGGCCCTACCGATGCCCGCGGCGGTCCACATTTTCATGTGCTTTCGAGCCATACCGCGACGGTACCTTGCTTTCACGGACGTCGGGTCTGCTACGAGCGCTCTCTCAGCTGCGTCGTGTGCTTCGGAGTACCTGGGCATTCGAATCATTAGCGTGTGGGGCATGCAAACCAAAATCGTTCGACGGACATGCCCAACTTGAGATATGTAGCCGCCAAATTAGTCAATAGAACAGGCTTTGCAGATCGCCCGTGCACGTCAATGGCTCGTTGGTACCGTTCCAGAGCGTCTTGGAAATTGCCATTACGAAAGAATGCGTTACCCTAGTGTTGGTTGCTTGTTGATTTACTATTTTTCAGAGATAGAGAATAAGGAAACCTCCTTCTTGAATGCGTCTGATTTTTCTTGACGCTCTGCTGCCTTCGCTACCCGTTTTGCTTGTCGCGCAGACAACCTTTCCTGGATGGAGTCGTTCCGAGCTACCGGAGAAGGTTCCGATGCCTTTGCACTACGACTGTGACTCATAGTGGTTGGATATCAGGATAACCAAGGGACGAGCGTTGGTAGGACGCGTCACGGTGTTGCACTCTGCCCGTGCAATTTCTGGGCGATCACGTGTGTAGTTATATTGAAATCATGTGATCTAAGTAATGTTGTGACTTGTACTATATCTTCGCTTGGCGCTAGGGGCGAGCGCTGATTGCAGCCGCATTTCGCCGTTGCTGAGGACACAACCTGCCATTCTGAGATGATCAACGTGAGATGGATTCTCACCTTTGTCGATGAGTGCTGTGGGCCACTTACAGGACATGTAGCCTGCCACGGTCACGGCGGTGGTCATACACAATGCCAGTTTGACAATATGGATTGACATTCCTCAGGGAGTCACGATGCGGTCAGTTGTCAACACACCAGAGGACGATAAAACTCGTTTAGTTTCCCTCCTAGACAAAATTCGATTCTCCCGGCGCCCTTTTCACAAGACAGCCTGATGCGCATCGTCGAATTGACGCCGCACGCCACCGAGTGGCCACCAGGCCCGTCCTCGAGCAAACCTATCAGGTACTGCCCGTGGCGAATCTCTGAAGCAGTCGCACGCCAGGTTCAATTCCTTCCATCTATGCGTAACGACTGTCCAATCTCTGCAAGTCGGGTTAAGTGGGAATTACTTAAAGCATCCCCGCGTCCGCGGGCCGGGTCAAGTTTATCACGACCACGTTTGATTGAAACGATGCTGTCCATCCCCCTCTCAGTCTGCGTCCTCCTCACCATCTTCCGTGCCCAGCTGCAGCTATAGCACCCGTTCCCCCTTCCCATACTCGAGTTCGGACATGATCATTGGCTGGGTCAACATGAGGTGGACTGTCACACAGAGAGTGTTTACCGTGATCCTGTTGGCCTCTGTGCTCACTATCTCGGGCCTCCATTCTCTTTCGGCGTCTCACTCTTCTCGCCTCCGTCGCTCGCACGTTCAGTCCGTATTCGACCCGCCCATTGAAATAAATCTCGACTTTGATCCCGAGATCGACTTGGCAAGTGGTCCTGTCGTCCCAGGGGAGCTTGTCGAATTGGACCTCGAGGCGCCCCAAGGGTCAGAACCAGCGCCAAAGCGACAGCGCACAGAGCGCCGGGGCCAGCCCCTTGGAAAGCATACAATCACCCCCGACGGACTCCTCATCGTCAATCCAAACGGTCCCCACCCCATATTCCAACTCATCCGCGACGCTGAGGTTGCATGGGAAGCGAAATGCGCCCGGGCGAGCAAAACCCTCGACGAGGCCGTTTCAGAGTACAAACGACGTTACCGGCGGGCGCCGCCACTCGGGTTCGATAAATGGTGCGTTTATTGCGACCGGTCAATTGGTGTTACACGTGTGGAAATGCGGACGTGATCGTTATCTAGGTGGGACTATGTCGTCAAACATGACGTCCAGCTACCCGACGAGTACGACGAGATATTCGACGACATTGAACCCTTTTTAGGGATCGATCCGGCTGAGTTGGCGCTCACGCAGGAAGAGCTTGAGAGACGCGAGGGCCTCGTGACCGTCCAGAAGACGGACACGCATCCTCGTCTCGAGGTCGTCCGTTCGACCCTCCAGCAAGGCAGCCAGGCGTTACAAGACACAGTCGATAGCATTCTCGAGTTCGTCCGCGAGGTAGAGCAGGATTTACCCCCGTTGCGCATCACATTATCTCCATTTGATAATCCTAATATGCTATCGGACTGGCGGCTCAAGACCATGGCACTCGAGGCAGCTGCCAACGGGACGAGTTTGTCTATTCATCTTTTTGCGCGTTGAACACTTCTTTGACGTCGAATCATCTCTCTTACAGCACTCACACGTGCCGACATGCCTCCGATCACGGAACTAGGCTGGGTTCAAGCATGTCCCCCCGACTCCCCCGCCCGTCTCCAGCCACCCATACTCCCACACCTATCTACTAACCCGCCATTTCCACCCTCGTCCCCCAAGACCTTTATTGCTTCCCATCGGGACACGATGAACCCATGCACACACCCCTCGTTGCTTACCACACACGGCCAATTTCTCTCACACGGGAAAGGGCCGTTCCCACAACCGACGCTCGTGCCGCGGTTTTCGCTCTGTTCGACGCTGGTCCATCATGATATTCGACCCCCGGTACCGTATGGGTGGAGGTATGATCTCGATCCAGATCCATACTCGGACGGGGCATTCGAGGGGGATGTCCCGTGGGAACGCAAGGTGGATGAGAGGCTCGGCTGGCGGGGACGTACGACGGGGATGTATGCGAACCCGAATGCGTTGTGGGTGCATGGACATCGGGCGCGACTTGTCACGTTTGCGAGTGCGCTTGAGGGGAATGTGAGCGTGTTGCGCGTGCACAAGGATGCGGGCGAGGGCAACGGCGGGGAAGAGACGATCCCTGTCGGGGAACCGGAGTCGGTGCGGCTCACGTCAGTCAATCCGGCGTGGATGGACATTGCGTTTTCGGGTAGACCCATTTCGTGCAATCAGAGTGAGGGATTGTGTGATAAGATGGAGTCGTTATGGGAGTTTCGGAGGGTACAGCAAAGGCATGAGGAGGGGCGGTACAAGTTCATACTCGACGTGAGTTTGGGTCGGTCTGTGTGAGGCATATTTGCTTGACTCATGGGTGGGCTCTAGGTTGACGGAAACGGGTGGTCTGGTCGATTCAAACGTCTCATCACGAGCAACGCACTCATCTTCAAGGCGACCATCTATCCAGAATGGTGCGCACGCACGCCCAAGTATTTCCGACTCTGACTGTGATCTGACTGCCTAGTAGGTACATGTCGCGCATCGCGCCGTGGGTCCACTATGTCCCGATCCAGGTGTCCTACGCAGACCTGTACGATGCGGTGGCATTTTTTCGCGCTCACGATGAATTGGCGGCGCGGATCGCCGAAGCGGGACGGGATTGGAGTCAACGGTTTTGGAGGCGGGAAGATATGACGGCCTACCTATATCGGTGCGTGATGGGTTGTCTTGGATGGGTCGAGCGATGGAGAATCCTGACGTGGCCTCGTTGCGGCTAGGTTATTGTTGGAGTATGCGCGGGTGTCGAGTTTGGATCGGGCATCGATGGATTATGTGGGTTGATGAAAATTCTCGGATCGCATTTAGAATAGACGCTGCCTCTTTTCTCTCTTGTGTTGGTGTAAGCAGAGCACCTGTTTACTAGATTTTGACGCTGTACAATTCCGGGCATGGTCAAGCAATAAGATAGATACACTATAGAAATCAGGAAAATCAATCACACAAAACTCCTATGACAATGTAGCATTGACGGTGTCACATCGGTATCGTGGACATTAGCAGTTGGCGTGTGGTGTTACTCATTCAAGCCAGCATTGCAAAAACTCCTATGGTACTAGAATAGCACGGCCCTCCGGGCAAACCTGGCCCCGTGTTTGGCAAGCAGTATGGTACAAATTTCTATTCTATGCGTCCGACTGTTCACGCTCGACGACGGACATGACAAGCATCCAACGTAGACATGAAAGTTATACATGAAAGTTGCTAGAAAGGAATAAAAAAGGGAACGAACGTGACAAGTTACGAAGAATGCACGTGCCATGATAAAGAACCATACACCAGGGTTAAGGTAGGGTTTCGCAAAAGGTAAGCCAAGCATTCCCACGGGCGTCGAATCTGAATTTCCCACGCATTATGCATCTGGAAACCTGTCCCCTCCGGGTCCAGGAATATTGATTTCATGGTCACGTGATCGATCGCGTTCCATTTTCATACTCCACTGCACCCTGTCTTGTTCTCATTCCCTCACCATGCATCCTTGTTCAATCTAACGTCAGTAGTCCCTTGCTGTATCTTCTCTACGCTGTTGTCAATGCTGACAGTATCCCATGTCGATGTCAGTTCCCCGGTGAGAGCTAGAACTCGACAAGTAGTGGATTCGGCTGACCGTGCGCGGATGTACTTCAGCAGTAACCTCAGCCATGCCCTTGCAGAGGCGTTGTATGCACCATGGCGCCCGTGGCGCTGTTCCTCCGCTATTTCTCTGCTGGCTCGCGACTGGTGGCCATCTCCTCACGTCTCATCGACCGCTGTGCTTGTGTTTTGACCTCAACTACGCGACCGACATACGGATTCATTTGTGAATATTCTTGTGCGGTCGCGACCATGTGATCGAATGCGACATCACTGTCCCGTCTGTTGTATCTTGCGTCTACATAGGGCCCTGTTCGGTATGGTCTGTCCGTGGCAGAAGAAGTGGGGATGCGTTCGTCTGTCTCATAGTTCTCTTAGATGGTGTCTGCTAGCATGCACGTACAGTACATCCATGTCATTGCATTATGAAACCGTTTACAGGCGAGAAGAGAGATGGCAAGGAAAGTAAGCTGCTAAAAGAAATGATGGGCACGACGACTACAAATCGAGCGCCTAGTCACTGAACCAGTGACCTACTCTACTATTTGCAGTGGTCGGGGAGCGAGTTTTCCATTAGGCCGAATATCCAGCATCAGTGTCAACGTCCACACTGATTTCTATGGATAGTCGTTGATTTTTAATTGGCTGGACACTTGCATTTAGCGGGGATCTGCACAATTTTACCTCGTTTCGTTGTCAGAGGATACGAAATTAGTTACCTGTCAGAAACTATGATTTTCACGACGATCAGCGCTTCAGCTGTATGACATCCGTTCGAATTGCGAGACCAAAAAAAGGATTGTCTGTGCACATGAGGCA
This sequence comes from Boletus pseudopeckii, assembly GCA_038092915.1. NCBI lineage: Eukaryota > Fungi > Basidiomycota > Agaricomycetes > Boletales > Boletaceae > Boletus > Boletus pseudopeckii. The sequence continues at coordinate 11,938 of JBBPRH010000138.1, forward strand.
GAATAACTATTAAAAATGCAGTGAAAACCAAGGGAAAAAAAAAGGAGGCGGGAGAGGGGTCATACTGCCAGTTGAGCGAGATCATCAACATTGGTCACGACCGAACGCACGAAACGGACACGCATCCAACGAAAAACACTCACGACCCAGACGCCAGGTTCCCAGTGTTTGCGCTCGTCCCCCAAGTTTGGCTTACGTCTGGAGCGCCCCGCGCAATCGGACGGTCCCGTCCTTGAGTCGCTCCGTGATCACGGGACTCGCGGCCGGTCGATACTTGAACTCTTTGGAATACCTATCAGATGCGGCATGGATGAGCGTGGTTGTTCGAAACGACGGGAGAAGAAGTTGAGGTGTGACGGACCGAGAGGCGTGGATGACCTTGGGTGCGGGTTTGGTGGCGGGTCTGAGGTAAAGGGCGAGCCAGAAGAGCACAGCGAGGAGGGCGATGAGTGCGGCGCGTTTCCAAGCGGGCGGTCGGGGACGGTCGAAACGTGGGTCGACCGGGTGCATCTTGTGGTCGTCGCCGTGCTCGAGCTGGGTGTATGCCGCAGACGCCATTCGTGAACTCGTAGCCAGTATTATTATGTGTTCGTTTTGGGTTCAGAGTTTTCGGAGTTCGAAAATGAACTCTGGTCAAGAAGACGAGGAAAACGTCGAACATGAGAGCGGCAAGTTTATTTAAAAATCGTGTTTAGTTCTCGTTCACCTCCCAACGCTCAAATCGCCTACGTGTTATACAGACATGGAACTCTCGGGAGAGGGTTCAGACGTGGACATGATACATAACGACAACACTAAACACGACGACGAGGATGACACCGGGATCGATCCAGAGGAGGAAGACGATGACGACGAGCCTGAGGCGGACGAGGTCAGCACCCAGCCCGAGATGTCCTATTGATTGCTGCATGCCCACTGCGCTCCCCGCAGGACATGGAATCAGACGAACTCTCACCCCCGCCCTCGCCCCATAAACCACGCCTCAAGATCAAGCTCAAGTTGCCTCAGATTCTCAGCCCCAACGAACCTTCCAGCAGAGCGGCATCCACACCAAGCGGTGAACCGAGCCAGCCGCCTTCACAACGCGGCATCTCGAGGGGTACGAATGTGTCACGTATACCCACCCGCCTTCATGACCAACGAGTGTCTTGCAGACATTGATATTGAATCGGAAGACGAGGACGATGAAGACGAAGTAGTGGGCGGCTCCACGCGTCCGATGACCTCCCGTCAAGCCGTACTCGCCAGCGTGGTCGGTTCATCCCACGTCTCCCTTTGTTGGTCCCTTGTCCGTCCTCGGATCCCCCCAAAAAACTCACTTCCGCCACAGCAGAATCATCCCGCAAGAAAAAACAACTCACCGAATCCGAGATCGCGCTGCGACGCGAAGAAACTGCCCGCAAGCGTAAGAACCTGACGGAAAAGAAACTCGAGGACGAAAAGGTGCGTTGTGAAGGAACGCGCGCGGGGGTCATCATGCACAACACAATGTCGGACAGGCAGAAACGATCAACCGGTTGCTCAAGAAACAGTCCAAGTCAAAGAATAAGCGCAACATGCTGTCGACCGCGGACGATCGGACCCCGGTGTCTGCTACGCCTGCTGTCGTGCAGTCTACCCGAGACGGTTCGGAAGCGCCGGAGGGAGAGGTGCTCGAACCCGTCGAACTTATCCCTACCATGTACCGCTGGATATCGACTACCAAGCCACTCCCCGGAGATGCAGAGCTGGCCTCTCAGCAAGCCGACGGTCGGATGAAGCTCACGTTCTCAGTGCCTCTGTCTATACTCCCACAAGACACTACACCGCCCTCGGAAATAAGGATGCTACCGACTGAGAAACCACTGTGCGACGTGAGCGGGTGCACGCAGGCGCGAAAGTATCGACTGGTCAAGGATTGGTTGAAGGGGGCATGTGGGATGGAGCATCTCAAAATGCTAGAACGCCAGATGGATGTCGTTTGATCAAGACTTTTGTGCCTTTTTTCTGTGTTTCCGTTTCGTATCCATGTAGGTCTCTGATCATGATTTTGAGTCGGTGGTGTTGTGACGTGTTCCGGCGGTGGTGTGTTTAACAGTTTTCAATCGAATATCTTGTCATACAAAGATGTCACGATATGCTTGACTTTATCGTGGACTCGCCGTCCTGCCCGGTTCAACCAGAACGCGGAATGACAAATGTCCACCGTGCTTTCAACAGGAGCGGATTCCAGAGGAGTCTGGCCACAAAGCCATGCATGCTCTGCCTCGGGGAAATATCCTTACGGAAGACCCTCTTTTGCAATTCGGATCATCTAATATGTGATTGAGAGTCGAAGTAGGCTCAGGCCGCTCACTTGCAAATCATCATGAATACCGAACGTTGTCTCTGTGAAGTGCTAAACTGACAATGGAGTGGTCCGTAGCACACGCGCGTATCGCCCCTTCCAGTCGTGCTGTAAGTTTTTCTGCTGCCTTGTCCGGGGTAGTATAGTTTAGTTCATTTCCGCTTACCTTGGAATAACACTCCTTGGTGCTGCAGTTGAGCTTGTTGAAGTCGTGGCGACTTTCTGTGGAACCAGCTCTCTCGCCTGGGGACGCCGGTGAGTGGAGAACAGACGTCGCTGTTCTACTTGCGTTTGTACACGCGTGATCGGGAATGAGTTCGTGGCTGGTGAAATGCTCACTTCCTTCATGGACACATCACTTTGCGAGCGTTGTAGATGAGGGAGGGATCATCCATATGTAAGCACTACTGCGTCCTTCCGGTATGTTCAACGCGGTTCAACCATGGATCCGTACCCACACGCCCATTCTATCTTGATCAAGCAACGCCGCCAGACCTTGGGACAAGGTTTCCTCGCGTTTCCGTTTCACGACGATCCCGGACACGATCCTCGCATACCGTCCCGACTCGGCACTTCGACGAGGGTCTGCAAACGCGCCTCCGATCCACCCTTGCGAAAAAAACGGGTCGAGAGGCGTGTATTGGTCAAAGCTGTACAGAAAAGTCCACGGACCCGATGATCGTGTCATTGGCGGCGCGCGGCGTACGCGCGGAAGAACCCATTGGAGGCGTTGTACAATTACATGAATGAGACGCGGTTGGACAGGTCCATCATCATGATCCTCTTCAAGCAATGACTCTCAGGAAGGGAATGAACACGTGCGCAAGTTACACGACGTACGGGCGCACTACAACGGAATTATTGCGTTCGTCGAGAAGACGGCGAAGCCGGCGATGGACGTGATGTCGGTGACGGAGCGCAAACGCGAACGCAAACGCAAACGCAAAGAGGGCTGTGAAAATTCACCGTGCGAGATTGGCCGTTTGAAGAAACAGCGGGTGATGCATGCGATGAGTTCGCGTCTCCTCGTCGTTTTTCCGGGGACTGTCTTGATGCGATCACGAAAATGATGATGGGTAGGTGTCCTCGACGGTCAAGTACTACGAGGGTACGAGAGCGGTGACCCTCCGAGTCGTGGCTGAACGCGCACGTTTTGTAGTGTACTAAGAGATGGCGGAACAGCCGTACTTTACGCTGGTGTTCCTTCCCTCGTATTTCACGGCGGTAAGTACGTCGCGCATACTCACGGCCAATATGCTCCGCTGATATCCGTCATCATCTCCGGCAGAGCGTGTTTCGAATGAGCGTCAAGGAGGTGAATCCACATGCGACTCGGACGCTCGCGCATTACATCGAGGGGACTCGACGGTCATCCTCGCATGATGCTGTGTGCGGCGTGGGTCGTGATTGCGATGCAGGATCCGAGCTCGTTTCATCCTGGTGGCCGGCATGTCGTGCGGTGCATGGGCTGGCCAGTGTTTTACGTGCGTGGGTGGTCCGGCGGTGGGCATGACGGAGGGGGTACGGAAAGTGGTCTGTCTGGTGGTCGGGATAGGGACGGACGGAGTGATAGAATAGGCAAGCTGGACAGACACGGACTCGGATCATATCCATGCAGGATAGATTGGTTGTGTGATAGACTGAAACAAACAAATACATTCACGGTGATATTGTAGGTATAGAAGGGGCAGACAACCCCGGGCTACATTCCCCTACAGTGCCCCCACTGTCTCTTTCAGCTCCCCAAGACCATCCATAAGCTCCTCCAGCTCCAGCTCCACCTTTTTCAGTTGCATCTCTGCCTTCTTCAGTTGGGCCTGTGATGCCCCCACCTGTGCCTGTGATGCCACCACCTGTGCCTCGAGACCGGTCATCTTCTGGATGACCTCCCGGAGTCGGTCCCGGTTGACCACACCCTTTCCGCCTACCTTTCCAGTCACCATTTTGGTCACAATCTGGCCCCCTTTTACCTTTGGGGTGGTCAGTTCATTTTCAGAGACATCTGTTGCATTGGGAGACAGTTGTCTCCTTGAGGGACCTGCAATGGATGCCCGGACTGTCTGGACCTGATTTGCTACTAACAATTGGATTAGTGTCTGAGAATATCTGGATGACCAATGGCACTCACCTGGGGCCTTCCCCTTCCTCTCCCTCTACCGCCCACCTGATTTTTCACATGCACTCTTGAGTCGTATGCATACTGTGCATGTCCGCCCAGGAAACCCATGGCACAGCTTGTCCTGGGCAGTGCATCTGGCACATGGTGTGTGATGGATAACCATCCCCTGCGGGATGACCTCCTCTTCCTCCTCATGTAATTCCTGGCGTGGTCGCTGTAAGTTGTAACAGATCACTGAGATTAGTATTGATCATCTGGAGAAGTGGAAACTTACCTTGCGCTGGCTCGGAATCACCACCTCCACCAATTGCCCCAATCCAGTCACAGAGGGCATCAATCGGGACTTCTGCTCTTTCTTTGCTGCCTTTGCTCGGATTTCTGTGTATTTATGCTGGGCAGCCACTCTTTCATCCTCTTCCACATTGGAGAATAATAAGCTGACACGCTGAGACATGACCTGGTGATGATAGTCGAGTGATAAGGTGTCTGCTTACTAATCAACCATTCTCCCAGAGTCTCAGCACTCCTGTAATAGTTCCCGGAGAGTCTGTAGGGCGGATTCCGGAATCCGTAGTAATGATTCCGGAATCCACGGAATTGCCAGGTAAGTTCCGAAATGTTTAGGAATCACCGGAGGAATGGATGTCCTCCGGTGTTTGGTCAGGGTCAGCAGAGATGGAGGTGGTGGGGGCCTCAGGCCTCAGTCCCAGAGACTCGGAACCCGGAACTAGTATCCTCAGGCTCCCTTGACGAGGACAGCCTTCATGTTTGTGCTCCAGGTGACATGGTTCACATTGTAAGTTCGGGAACATGACAGAGGTGAGAGACATGGTAGGCTGTCTCATCTACAGTATTCTATTGCCAGTGATCAACAGGTCACCCGAAAATGCACATCGAAAAACCGGCGGGAAAAAATATTCCGCCATGCGACACAAACACCGCTGTCCGTCGTCCCTATCCCGACCACCAGACACCGCTTTCCGTACCCCCTCCACCGTGACCATGCCTACCGCCGGAACACCGCACACACGTAAAACACTGGCCAACCTACGCGCCGCACGACAAGCCGGCCACCAGGATGAAATGAGTTCGTATCCTGCATCGCAATCACGAGCCACGCCGTACACAGCATCATGTGAGGATGACCATCCCCTCGATGTAATGCGCGAGCGTCCGAGTCGCGTGTGGATTCACCTCCTTGACGCTCATTCGAAACACGCTCTGCCGGAGACGATGACGGATATCAGCGGAGCATATCGGGAGTATGTGCGGCGTACTTACCGCCATGAAATACTAGAGAAGGAAGATCAGCTTAAAATACGAAATCAATCTGTTTCGTCATCTCTTAGTACACCACGAAACGTACGCGATCAATAACAAGGGTCACCTCTTTGATCGTAGCCTTCGTAGCAGCGTCCCGCACCGTCGTTTTCGTCAACCGATGTAATTTTTGCAGCCGCCTTGCGTTCGCGCTCCGTCACCGACGCCGCGTCCATCGCCGGATTCGTCGTCTTCTATCACGAACGCGACCGTAGCCCGGAAATCCCATAGGAGTTGTTTGTAACATATCAAGTGTGCCCGCACCTTGTGTAATGCCAACTGACCAGCGTCTTGTTCAAGTAATCATACAGCACATCCATTGCTTCGTCCCATACATATGCCGCGTGCCACAGCAACGCCAACAACACGATCGTCGGATCCTTGGGCTTTTTGTATAGCTTTGACCAATATAGGCTCTCCCCCGTTCTTCACAAGAGAGATCGGAAACGAGTTGCAGACCCTCGTCGAAGCGCCGTGTCGGTATTGTATGAGAGGACCGTATCCGAGGTCGTCGTGCGTACCATGTGAAACGCGAGCAAGTCTTGTAGCAAGACGGCGTTGCCTGGATAAGTTAGAACTACATGTGGGTACACGGTGCATCCCATCCCGTCGAACTATATGGCACATACCAGAAAGATGCAGTGGTGCTTGCGTATCGATGATCCCCCCTTCATATACAACGATCACAAGCGACGCTTCATCAATTCAAGCATGGTCACGAAGGATGCGAGCATCTCACCAGCTACCATGATCTCATTCCTGATGTCTGTTCCCAGCGTCAGCCACACGCAACTTTTTCTGGACAAAAAAAAAAAGACATCACTCACGATCGGCATTGCCAGGTTGCGTATCCTCCTGGCACTTCGACAGAATCGCAGAGAAAAGAACGGCTCGACGTTGTACCTAACACACGCCGCTCAATTCAAATATGGGGGATGTTGTGATGATGCAACTGCACCAACCCACCTCCTACCCAAGATCTGCAACACTGGTCCCGACATGCGTTCCACGAACAACGCGCGCAGGCGTATGCCCGTATCGCGCTACTCTACCACCGTCACTGGACCACACGAAGCGCTCACTCACCGTGTGGACATGTCCCGTGGTGGGGTGCTTCAAGGCGGTGAAGACGAGGGTGAGAAGGACGCTGGGTGGAGGAGTGAGTGGAGGCGGGTGGAGAGGTGGGATTAGAGGGCACAAGACGCGTTTTGGACGCGTTTGGGGGCACCACTCCCCATCACTTCAAACATCCGATACTCCTCACCTGATCCGGCCCAAACAAACTCTGTGGGTACCGACGCCACGTGCGTTCCGCGTGTCCACCCTCGTTCCCCTCGCCCTCACCCGCACTCGCACTCGTACGGTATCCCCTCTCAGCCTCGCCCTCGACGAGTGTCGAAGAGATGGATGCCACTCCCGATGGTACCTCCGCAACGTCCCGTTTCAGATCCATCCATGGCCACGGCGCAGACGACGCGGCGTGTCTATACCTATTATCACATTTCCACATTATGTACCGCGCCAGGGCAGTGGGGGAACGCACAGAGGTATTATAAAGTACACGCGATCCGTCCGTTTACACGACCATCTTGTTTGAATGCAACTCGGAAAGTAAAAAGAGCCTAGAAAAGGTCAAGAAATGAAACAATGCTGTCGCTAGCCATCCTGAATATTATAGACAGTGTGTCGGCTAGGTGGATCTCAAACGTGACATGCAAAGGGACATCCAACCATTTCTATGCCAGCGGCCAAGTCTAGATGACAGAGGGCAGCAGCAACAAGATGGAAAAAAGAACCACTCGGGGGAAGATTGCGGGTATTACACGGAATTTATGGTCTCACTTCTTCATTAACGCCCCTACTAATACTCACATCATGCACTCTACTTTATGCCATCTTTCCCAACACCCTTGGTTGGGACAAGTCAGCCATGTTGATGAAGATATCGTCAGCAGGGTGTCTGTACAACGGGGCACGCAATCTCTTTTGGTCAAGGTGGTGTCCAATGAAACCGATCGAGCGGCCGAGCACGAACAAGCCGTTAAGTGTGCCAATCTGTGTGCGCGTCAATCCAAGGACGTTATCAACATGAAGACGATGCATACCTTGATATACTCATCGGCCTCCTCGGACGTAAACGCACCAGAGTCGCGAAGGAGATCGACGAAGCAAACAGCGATACAGCCGTCGACGTTCAAGATCAACTAATGACGAGTGCATCAGAAAACATTTCTTCCCACTTGGAACAAAGCAAGGCGAGGAAACAACAACACTCACGGTATCCTTCTTCGTGGTCGTCACCTTCTCTACGGCCAACGCATAATCAAGCAACGAGTGAGAGGGGAAGTTTTTGCGAACGTATTCCTTGACGAGCTCAACACGCAGATCGGGGTTGTTGACAGATTTGATCTTGTGGCCAATACCAGAGACTGGGGAGACCAAGGTTGGTCATCTGGATGACGAAGCAGACAACAAGAATTACTCACTCAGCTTGTTCGCTTTCCTGCTCTCGTCCACAAACTCTCTTGGCGTCAATCCTCTATCCCTTGCGCCAGAGAACATCGACGCTGCCTCATCCAGAGCTCCTCCAAATCGACTACCAATTGTCAACAAACCAGACGCAAGACTGCTAATCAGATCCTTGCCCGCACGAGTCGCAACGATCGTGTTCATAGCACCACTAACAGCGGGACCGTGGTCTGCCGTCAACATCAAGACCATCTCGATGAATTTCGCAGCATATGGAGGCAGGCGACGCTTGAACCAGAGCAACGCGACGACACCACCCAAGCCGATGTCGTCCTTGAACACATCTGAGATGCGCATGCCAGCGTACAGCAACTCTTGACCACGTTCGTCCGAAATGGTGGAGATGAATGCTGCAGGCTTTCGGATGAGGCCGAGCTCTTGAGCCCACTTGTAATCCATTGGAATCACTGGTGGATCGACTTCTTTCTGGGGAACGACGGTACCCCTGGCGATGAGCTTCTCGTATGTCTCCTTCAAAACATCAGGAAGCAGCTCAAAGGTATCGGGAACGATGAATCCAGCAGTTTTCATCGCGCGGTTCTTGGCCTCTGCCGTCTCTGAATCGCTGTTGGCCATCGAGCCTGCGTGCCCGAACTGCACCTCGGTCGTGAACATCTTCGCACAAGTACCGATGGCCCAGGCAACAATGGGTTTCTTGATACGTCCCGATTTGACCGCCTCAATTACACGGTACTCTTCAACACCACCAACTTCACCAAGGAGTACGAGCATCTTGCACGCTGGGTCGTCTTCGTAACGCAAGAGATGGTCAATGAACGTGGTACCGGGGTAGCGATCACCACCAATGGCGATTCCCTCGTAGGTACCGTTGGTCACGAGGGATAGGATATTGTTCAGCTCGTTCGACATGCCTCCCGACTTGGAAACGTAACCGACGGAACCAGGGCGGTAAAGCTTGGAGGCGATGATGTTGTCCATCATACTATGCTGAATGAGTACATCTCATTCGGACTGCACCAAAAGCAGCAACTCACCCTCCGGAGTTACCAATTCTAAAGCAACCGGGTTTAATACCACCGACGGTAGCAGGACCGATGATCAACACTCCTTTTTCCTGGGCCTTGACCAAGATTTCTCGTGCCTGTCGCTCTGGAACACCCTCTGCAATCAATGCAATAGCACGAATGCTCTGGAACTCGAGACACTCCAGCGTACTGCTGTACACACTCCGTGAGCTCGCAAAGTTGACAACAACATCGACATCAGGGTGCTTCTTGACGGCTTCAGCGAGTGAGGTGTATACAGGCAAAAGCGTCTCCCTCGTGCCCCAGTAGAACTTCTGGATGTGGTGACCACCGAAGGGGTAAATCATCGCAGCGACGGAAGGACGGGCACGCTTGCACGAGTAGTCAAAATCAAGCATACCCTGGATAGCACGAGGCTGGAGACCGTAGACAAAGCTGCGGGTTTCGGCATCGAATGGGCGGTAAGCGGGTCTAGTGGCAGCATGACCATCTTGGGTAGGAGCGTCATCGAAACGTACAACAACGTCGTCGGGTTGAGTACGTTCACCGGAGGCGTGAATCGTTCCGACGTCGGAAGGAGTAGGTGCTGCTGCTGCTGAGGGTGTCGCAGGAACGACTTTGGGAGACGCAGGTGCGGTGGCAGGGACGGAGATGGGTGCAGCCTTTGCGGGCTTGATGCCAAGGGCGAGAGGGACGATTTCAGTGATATGGGTGTCGGGACCAAAGACGCGGATGGGAACACCAAGGGATTCGCCTGAGGAAACGACAAAGTGAGTTTCGTGGCCACCTAACGAATGGAATAAAACGCACCAAGTAATCTCATGGCCTTCAAACCCTCTTGCCAGTTAGGACCACCACGACGGACGTAGATCTTAACCTATAGGGAAGCGAGGATGTCAAGTGGTGTCCTTGGATATGATCGCAAAGCAGCAAGGCTCACCCCATGTGCAATCAAACCAGCCTTGGCACCTTGCAGCGCCTTGATGATACCCTTGAATGTAGCGGCAACGTTCGTGAAGTTGGCGATACCACCGCCAATGATAAGTATCTTGCCGTCTGGGCGAGGAGGTGGGCGTGTGATCAGGTCGACTAGCGAGGGAAGAATGAGATAGTGAGTGGTTATATTATACGGTCACGATAACAGACTCACGGATCGTTTTTGCGTACTCGTACGTTTGGCCCTCCGATGGTGCACCACTGTACTCGCCGTAGTTGGCGAGCTCGTGTGCGAAACCAGCAGCCGCGATGGCGTCCGCGTACACGACAGAGGCACCACCACCTGCAACCATGGTCCAGATGCGAGCATTGGCGTTCAACACAGTGAGTTTGAGTGAAGCACCAGTGGAAGCGTCCAGTTTCTGGATGTATGCTATTGGATAAAAGTCAGAATGGGCGGCGAATGAGGTAAAACCAATACTCGCCCTCCTCTTTTGTGAGATCTCGACCGAAAGGAGCAGGCCAGACCATGGGTGGGCCACGATCGGCACCGACTGTGGAAGCCTTGGCAGCTTGTGTGGCAGCGCTGTCATAGACGGAGAGATCTCTTGCAATGGCCCATTTGGGACCACAGATGAACTCGGCTGTTTGATCAAGCTTGGCAGCCATGTCTAGATAATGGATGCTGCCATCATCGAGGACGACGAGAGGGTTGATCTCGAGGTAAGCAAAGTGAAGGTCTGCATAGACGTTGTAGAGTCTAATGATAAAGTCTACCAGGGCATCTTTGCGCTTTCCGGTAAAGGATGTGCCGATGAGAGACTCGACGTTTGCACGGGTAGGGAAGCGTTTTGTGTCGACGGGAACTTGTAGACGGGATGCGTGTGCGTCGACATCGCCGACATCAACACCACCAGTGGGGGAGAAGAGGATTGTGTCGGAGAGACGGGAGGAAGTGATGCAGATATACGCCTCTGCGGATTGGTGGTGGGGTAAGAAGGGCTCGAGGATGAACGTGTTGAGCGTGCCAGTGACCGATTCCACCTGCGAATGGAGCGTGAATATGTGAAGAAGTGAAGTATATCAAGGGTTATGTGATGATGTGAAGAGATGCTTCGCGATTGCGATGGTACACGCTATCGCAAACATACTGTGGGGGGGCTCGACGCACCTTTTGGGGTTTTCCGGCCCTGTCGAGGACCCACTGTTTTGCGTCTTGCCAGCCCTTGTTGAGGGCGAGGAGGCCGGCCTTACCGCGACGCTTGATGAGCTGGTCTGGCTTTGCGACGAGCTTGGTCGTCTGCACCCATGTTGGGAGGTGGTTGTCGGGAGTGATGGCCCCAGACTCGGGATCCCATTGGACCTGGGCAACCTTGGGTGAGGGGAAGACGAGCGGAGAGTTCTTGGAGGGAGCAAAGTTGGGGTGCGCGGCAGGTGCGCGTTCGAGCCAGTAAGCTAGCAAGAGCTTGGCGTCGTACTCGCGAATGGCTGTGTGGATGATGAGGAAAGAACAGGAGAGGGAGGAGAGCAGGACCGACCTTTGGAGGACATGATGGAGAAGAAACAAGAGAAGAGAGTGGTCGGATGATGGGCTTATATCGACATGAGCGTAATAATTTATGTATTTTTCAATCGGTATCAGACCTTGTCTACATGCACCCCAACGTTCACACGATCCGAAAATCAACACAGCCACATCACACCACTCGCGACACTGGGGGACTGATATTTACACTGTCGTCCTCGTCGTTGGGTCCGTCGTGGAGAGTGGCACAAAATATCCCCGGCGCTGTGTTTCGACTACCAACGCGGTCGTCGACGGTGCGGCAGTGCCCGTTTGTTCATGTCAGCTTTACGCCCGTGTCTACCTCGTTCCAGCCTCATTCCTCATATCACTCCTGATCTTGACATCGATTTTACTCCCGTGCCCCTGTTCATTCCAACACGTTCCCCCCCTTCTCGACTCTTCACGTCCTGTTCCTAAAATTTGTTGATACGTGACTCATACATTCCCCAGAACAGTCATCGTCAATGTGCCGAACATCATCTTGCACCAGTCTCTTTTACCTCACAGGGTGCCTTGCATCGGCTACACTCTCCGTGACGTTGACAATCAAACATAGTGTATACTGGGACACGTACCAATCGCGTGTCTCGCTCTTCCCCCCAAATCAGCCCGCCTACACGACAACGCGCCCATGTCGGTACCATGGGAGATTTCATCGGTCAATCGCTGAATCAAGCACATCATGATGATCGGAAAACAAACTATCCGCCTGAGCCTAAAAAAGCTCATTGCTGTGAGTGTTTGACTGCCACAGAGGTTTTTGTGCGTTTCCTAGCACGATCATCTCGGACGAGGACACGTTGAGCCCGTTCCATTCCAAACGACCGTACGACCACGAGATCTGCATGAACTGAAACCTCTCGAAATACCTATCTTATCTCGCTCGCGTCCCACCCATCTTTGGGATTGCATGTCGTACAAGTGTGAATGAGCGGGGGAGCAGTGTCGACGCCATCGTCCTTGAAGCTTGAATATTATATTTGAATTCTGACTCGACTCGGAACGTTCCACTTCATTTTAGCGGCATTGAGCCTCTCGGTCTGATAAGCCCTTTTTGGGAGTGTTTCATTTCCCCCGAGTCGAGCGGCTCTCAACTAACAAGGTATGGTCTAGATTAGAGCGTGTAACTGTCTCAGTACATGTCCGGGTGGCGAACGTTCCGAGTCGGGAACTTCGGGTTACGCGGACGAGATCTTCCTAAGACAAACCGCTATAGAACGACGGCCGAACCGGTGGATTTCTGACATCTTGTATCCGATGGCCTAGTAGTCTGGCACCGGGAGCCATCGCGAAGAACACAAGAAAACTCCGTTGCGCTCATCAGCGTATGATTGGCTACTAGAGGTCCTGCACGTGGAGTGTCGTGGTCGATACCGCCATCTTTTTATCTGCTCCCTCGTAAATCCAAGAATTCATTGCGACGTGAACGCTTGGCTCCCACACAAGGGCCTCACCTTCACCTCACGATTTTCCGATCTCAACCAAACGAGGCAATCACAGTCAGAAGTAGGAGTCTGAATACGCACAATGTAAACACAGTTGAATACGGTGTTCCGTCTCCACTTCAGATCCTGCATGTCAATCGTCTCATGGGTCCCTTACAAACACTGCCGCAGCGCCCATCCCGGTCCCAATACACATCGACGTCACCAAAACCTAAAAGGCAACCTATCAACCAGGTCCGCAGCATTATCCACACGCGAAACTCACATTGCCATTCCGTCTCTGCAGCTCGTGCAAACCTGTCGCGACCTGTCTGGCACCCGTGCAGCGTAATCATCCCACGCACCAATTAACCCGAATTAGAACGAACGAAAGGGAACAAGGACTTATCTAGTGGATGCCCAAACGCGATCGCACCGCCGTTGACGTTCACTTTCTCTGGATCGAGCCCGAGTTCTTGGATACAATAGACGTATTGGGAAGCGAACGCTTCATTGATCTGCAATGGAATTGAGTGAACATTCGTCCTCGCTGGCCACCCCATGTTTGGTATACCTCAAACAAGTCGACATCCCCAATGTCAAGACCCGTATTCTTGAGCACCACGGGAATCGCATAGGCGGGCGCAACACCCATCACACGGGGCGGCACACCTAGAGAACGAGCACCGTCTACAATCAGCAACATACCCCTCGCTACGACCCAACAATTAGCTGTTTGTCGTCACGTACCCGCCACTGCCGTGCTAACATGTTTCCCAAGAATAGTCAACCCGAACGCCTCGGCCTTGCGGCGAGTCATCATCATGACCGCCGCCGCACCATCCGTAATCTGACTCGCATTCCCACCCGTCGTTCTCCCCTGTCCCCACTGCGGAAACGCCGAGCGAATCTTGAGTAAACTCTCTTTCGTCGTACCGTACCTGATCCCATCGTCCTTGGTCACCGTCACACGACGCCTCGACGTGGTATCTATGGCTGGGTCGTTGTTATTGACAAACACGTTAAAGGGAACGATTTCCTTGGTAAAGTAGCCAGATTTTTGTGCGTGCTCGGCACGTTGAAAAGATAAGGCTGCATAGGCATCCATGACGTCACGTGAGATATTGTAGTCTTGAGCGACGTTTTCGCTCGTCCAGCCCATGGGGTAGAGACAGTCCTTGGCTGCTGCATTGACGCCGATGCTCTCTGACTGGGGTGGTGCACCCTTGTCTGGGCTATCGTCCGAGAAAGAAAACAACCGTGAATGACAGGACACGGAAAGTGGGTGTGGAAGTGAGAGTAAGATGCGCAAGGGAACCAGACGTACTTTTGACTCATGGACTCGACGCCCACGGCGAGTCCGATTTCGATTTGACCGGACCGGATTTGGTTCGCGATCACGGTCACGGCCATGAGTCCACTAGAGCAAAAGCGGTTGACCACCTGGATGGGCACGCTCTCCGGGAAGCCAGCAGCGAGCGCAGCACCACGGGCGTGGTAGACAGGGTCGGGTGTCAGAACGGTGCCGACACAGATGTCACCCACACTAGCAGGGTCGACGTGGGAGTGGGCGATAGCTTGCTATGATGGTTGCGAGATATGTATGTCTCACGTTAGCTAACATGGAGGGTAGAGGTATGAAGAATGGGCTTGCCTTGAACATTTCGAGCATGAGTTCGTCGGTGCTGTATGGGGTGAAAAATTGAGCTCATCATGCGTGTCGGCGTGGAGGGTTACTTGCCCAGTGTCTTTGAGAGCACCTTTCTTTGCTTTCGTTAAGGGGGAGCGTATGGCCATCGTGACAACGACATCGTCGGGATGTTTCTCTTGGAGTGCTGCGATACCAGAGGGAGAGTAAAGGTGGGACGAAATTTGCCTAAGGCGTTGCAACATGGTCGTTTGGTGAGAGCACGGATCTGATTATCCGTGTTCACGCCGCCTAGAACTTCACGGCATGCACCCGATTTCTAGAGTTGACCTGACACTACATTACTTCATATAAAATCCAGTGCGGGACGCACACCGGTCGAAGGCACGAGAGGAGTAATAATTCGAGTGATTGGTAGCTGCGCTTCCCGCAAGTCATTCAGAAAACACTGAGCGGAGTTCCAAATGTATGAGACCTCAGTGGAATGCTGGGCAGCATGTACTGTAGCTACCGTTTGAACGTCATTTCTACATAGATAATTTCAAGAGATTGGATGGGCGTGACCCGAAGACCGATGGTACATAATACGACGTTATCAGCGGACCTGGGCAGTTGACTTATACTATTGGCTACCCGATAGTTAGCCACCCACATAGTTAGCCAGTCACAGAATGTCACGCAAAAATAACGCTGCGTCACAGCCAGCCGTGTTGACACTCCTGCACGCGTTCTTCAAAACTGCGCTGCTCATCGGGCTTTGAACGGTTGCCGATTCACACTCCGATGCGGCAACCCTCGGCAACATTGTCACCACCGTGACTTTGCCTTTTGTCACGTCGTTTTTCTAACTTGATGAAAAGTCCATGGATTGACACCATTGAAGTTCAGAGAGCCTTTGTATATTCAGTACATGTGTTGTCACCATAAAATTTGTGTTGTGTGGAAGAGATAAGACGAGTTTCACAAAGTGGCTAACTATCTGGTAGCCAATAGTATTCAAGCCAACTGCCACACACACGACCGCAAGACGGGCAAAGTATTCAAGTAATTAATTCTTGGACATTGCCTGCCGCTAAGTGAATATCCTCACGAAAATGAGAAAAGCTAACTGAGCTCGAGAGTTTCATCTATCCATGCTATGCCGGATTTGGAAAGGTAAGCTAATGAAACGCTACTTTTAACTTGCTGAAAAGTTTTGAAACGCCAGTTACAGGGGTGTAGAACTTGTACTTGGAGACGGTCTCCCAGAATCCGATACCCTGCTGCTTGGCGATCTCGAGTTCGAGCGCACTCGGTTGGCGGCTTCCATCCGCGCCCGCAAGTACACCCGCACCCCAAGGCGATCCTAAACACAGACACAAAAAGAAGCACAACCGTGACCATGAGCACATGCATAATAGCACACACAGAAAAAGTCCAAAGAATGAGGCGTACCACCGTGAACCTCGGTCATGTTTGAGAATTGGGGAAACGTACGGCCGTAGCCGAGCGGAACGTATATGATACCGTGATGAGTGAGTGTGGATAGCGAATTCATGACGGTTGCTTCCTGTCCGCCGCCTTGCGAACCCGTGGAAACGAACACGGCCGCGAACTTGCCTACTAATGCGCCTTTGGCCCAGAGTCCACCAGTCGAGTCCCAAAAGACCTGTCGAGGGAGAACAACACGGAATCAGACCTCTGGCCACGACACGGCAGTGCCGCAATGGGGCTGATCCAACAAATTTGACAAGACCCACCTTCCATTGTGCGGGGAAGTTACCGTAACGAGTGGGAATACCAAAGATGAAGGCATCAAAATCCGGCAACTCCTCGGCAGTGATGACAGGGTAGTCTGATTTAGGAGGGGCGTTCATTTTGGCGAGGATGTCGGCCGGGAGGGTCTCTGGGATTCTAGATGGGCGATGGGCGACTGAACCGATGGATCGATCATAGATGGACATACTGGTAGATGGTGGCAGAACCGCCAGCTTCTACGATACCAGCCTTGACGGATTCGGCGACTACGAACAAGACGATGATCAGAGCGCTCACGAACGGGTTACAACACTTACGTTTGGCGATATGACCGTACAAGGTGTAGATGATGATGGCGACCTTTGGGGAAGACATGTCGAGTAGAGATGGATGGTATGGAAGAGATGGATCAGCGTTCGATAGGGATCATTGGGGGGCAAATTGGGTTGGTATTTGTAGCTTTGCGGGTCCGAGACGGAATGGCGAGATCAGGGCGGTGGTGATTGGTCACTCTCAGGTCTGGCACGTAAAGGATACAATCATCAAGACGGCGGTGATTGGTCGCTACCAGGTCGGGTACATAAAGGACACGTTCATCTACCTGGCGCGATACGATCACGTTAAGCATGCACAAAAACGATGTTATGGTACTCACGAGAACCCGCGGTGTCATGGGGATAAGTAATCATGTAATGAAACCATTCAAATGTGCCAAGCTACCAACTCACAAATCGAGTGTCACAAATCTGTCAGACCCCACCAAGAAAATCGTCTGTCCTCTTACTCCGTGCAATTTATTAAGCCAAGATCCTCGCGCCCGAGCTCGAGCAATATGTAGGTTTCCCTCGTTCGCTGACTGAGAATGATCCAATCATGAAATGAAAATAACACACTGAGGGAATGGGACATTACATATTTGTGCTGCAGCTTGCACTGTCGTTCCCCGAGACCGTACATGTCGAGCTATTCTTCAAATTTCTCAACCTTTGCGGCCTAATCACGAGAAATGGTAGGCCGCCAGACCTTCGTATAAAGGTTCACTTACAATGCATCACTCCGCTAACCAGTTCTAGATACCTTCCAGCAAATATTTCTCATCATGTCATCTGGCACGGGTTTGGTCCAGTACGCGAGACGGTCGCCCAGGAACCGACCAACATAAGGCTACACGCTTGCGTTCTCCCCTACGTCGCTTGCTCGTTGTCGGTGCCGTGTGGGGGGGAACATGGAGTCTATTCTACGTGTCGGCATGGGGATTACTACTTGTCGTGTGTCTTTGGGGGTACCTTTCTTTGCCTCCGTCAAGGGGGATCGTATGGTCAATGTGATGACATCGTCAGGGTATTGCTCTTGGAGCGCGCCGGAGGGCGAGTACAAGTGGAACGAGATTTGCTCAAGGCGTTGCAATAGCTGCATGGTCGTTTGATGGTGAAAACACGGATTGTTAGACCTGAATCTACATTAATTCATATACAACAGGGATTATATCAAAGCTTGGCTGTGCAGGGTACTACTAGAGTGAAAGATTCGCCCCTGACTGGATGAACGCAAAAGCTAACGATCAACGTTCCACTGTCAAATCTCAACCAGTTTCAGTGCTTTCCCTCAGGAAACCCGGGTATCCGTGCTCAATCTCTGCTGTGATTTCTTGCTTGTACGTCATGACTCCCCCGACGTAATTATATGCCTCGGGTTTCTTTCCTGGTATATTGGCGCCCATATACCAGCTGTTCACTTGCGGAAGCAACGTGACAGCACACATTTCATCGATATGTTTCTTGAACTTCAACGCAGCATGGGTTGTCGGTGTAAACTTGGTGATATGATGCTCGCGCAGGTATGCAATCGTTTGGACGATCCATGCACCTTGAAGCTGCAAACAGGTCGGTCCGTTGCAGAACGCCGTCGGTCCATGTGGACCGTATGTGAAGAACAGATTCGGAAAGTTATCGATCGTCATGCCGAGACTGCACGTATTTCGATATAGCCAAGGTCGGAAACGGATGGTACTTGGTACTTACTAGGTCATCACGCCGTTCTTCCAGTGGTCTTGGATAGTTTCGCCGTTCAAGCCGCGTAGATCAATGTCGTTGAACCCGCCGACGTAACTATGGAACCCTGCCCATCGCGGCCTTTCAGTCGATGCGTCACCACAATCCAATCATGCGCACCGGTCGCAAAGATGAGCACATCAAGCTCGTACTCCTTATTGGCCGTCTTGAGACCATTCTCGTGTATCTCCAGAATTGGCGTTGCATTGAGATCGACGAGGTCAACATTGTCCTGGTTGAATATCTCGTAGAAGTTTTGCTCCAGGGATTGGCGTTTACTTGCCATAGGGTGAGGTGCAACCGCTGGCGCCAACAACTCGCGTTTTTGGGGATCCTTGACGCGTCCGCTGACCTTTCTCCTCCAGAACGTATAGGCAATTTCGTTGCTGGCCCTGTCGATTAGGACATCCTGATAATTGCTCACTACATAGCCAGGTGAAACAGGCCGATAGTGGCTGTGCTACGGCACAGTGGAACCGAACGCACGCTGAAAATTGAACTCGCCCAAGGCCCACAACCTCTCAAAAGTCGCTTCTCGTTCTTCTTCGCTGGCGCTAGTTATTGGTCGCGGAATAAACTCGTGCAGGGACCCAGAATACGTCGTAGTCGACTTCTTGTACAATTCCTCGTACACGGGTTTGAAATGATCTTGCATCTGCCTCGTCACACTATATTGACCCATCGGCAGCGCCAGATTCGGAGTCCGTTGGAAGGTGGTCAGATGGGCTACCTGTTCCCGGTGGACATCAAAGTACATCTTTCAGTGTACTTCTTGCCGATACGGACTGGCATACCTGTGGTCCGATTTCTTGAATTACTTGGACGCCGCTCGCGCCAGTACCGATGACGCCAACTCGCTTTCCGGCCGCCTCGATGCCTTCTTTCGGCCACCGGCTTGTGTGGCAGCACGGCCCTTTGAATGCGTCGTGTCCTTTGATGTTGGGTATGTAGGGCTTGGATGCGAAGCCCTGGAATGTTCCTGTCATTAGTCAGGTTGGACGAACATGTTCGACATTCTCACCATGCATAGGATCAAATAACGTGCTGATGCCTTGTACAGGCCTTCCTTTCCCTTGGCGGTGACATGCCAGAGATGCAACTGATCATCCCAATGTGCTTGCTTCACCACCGTGTCAAACCGACAGTGTCGGCGCAAGTCCAGCTTGTCTCCCACGTACGTGAAATATCTGATCGGGCATACATGAGCACGTCAAATTCGAATACGCCAGACGACGCGCGATGCACGTACGCTTGCAACTCCTTTCCTCCAGGGAATTTCTCTGTCCATGTCCACTCTCGCCACAGCTCGGGTAGCGCCAGCTCGTAGATTGGAATAGGACTGTCCACCCGTGCGCCGGGGTATCTGTTCCAGTACCACGCCCCTCCAAAGTCCGACCCTGCCTCGACCACCGTGCATCGCAGTCCGAGCCGACGCAGGTGGATAAGCTGATGAATACCACTAAAACCTGCGCCGACGATGATGGCGTCGTAGTGTTCGGTGTCAAAGTGTTCTTCCTGCGTCATAGCAAGATTCCGGGGGTATGGTGCATTCGATACGTCGTACGGATGGTCTCTTGAGAGTCGGGTGATTGATAGACCGCTATCCCACTCTATATAACGTTGGGCATTTATGTATGTCAGGGACCTCGCCTCCTTGTGTTCTATTATCCCCACTCCTGTTCTCACACTGCAATATTCAGGACAGAGTGCATAATTAACTCTTTGCTGCGCCAACGATTTGGATTTGTCGCTCTCAGGAAGCCACTGCCATCCCTTTTTGTAGGGTTCTTTCTCTCTATGTCGTCAAGTGCATCGGTGTCTAGATCAGTCTCACGCTCAGCCTTGGTGAGAGGTTTTTAACATGTGAACGTACGACGCTCAGCGGAGGTGTATGCCCACGATTACCCACGAGGACGTCCAATCCGAGTGTCAGTGACTCGGCGTGTTCGCATCCAGCTACCCGTCTATTTATTTGCAGTGGTCGCACTGATATCATCAGGCCAACTCGGACCAAGGTCCGGGTAAGCCTTACGTATGTACATAATGTACCTCTCTTTTCATTGTGATGACCTTCCATCGTCTTATATTAGCCGCTCCCCGGCGACGTTACCAGAGAACCTGGACTCCCTTTGAGGCAAGTGAAAACTCGCCGCGTCTGCGCCATTGATCTGTCCATGACGAAACACAAGGTCATCCATTCCCAACGGTAAAATTGAACGCTGCAGAGCATCGTGTCCAAAGCCGACATCATCTAGCTTGATAAACCTTGGGACTGCGTCACGGAATCGATGGTGGTCAAGTTACTCGCCTCAAGGACGCATTGTGGTCGTACAAAAGTGCATCTGTTAGGATGCAGATCGAAAGAGTAGAATACACGACAAAGCGGAGCGAAGTGACCTGTCTATCCTTCAGCAACAAGGAGAACAAGAAGAAAATGGTCAAAGAAGTAAGAAAACATCTAACTTGACGAAGAAAGGTAGACACTCCATCGCAACAGCCCCGTCTTACAATGTCAAGGCAATGGCTGACAATGTTGTCCAGTCATTTACCATCACCACAGAAGAAGTGGTCATAATTGCTGTCAATAGTGTCACGTCTGGCCGAGAACCGGTCAACATCACATTACAATCACATCAGGTCCTCGATCGCAAACTGTGGCTGCTGCCCTTCTACAAGCCTACCATTCCCTGCGATACTGTCGTCGCCGTTGCTATGAGCAATCATGTCCAGCGTCTCCTGCAACGCCCCTGGGTCACGCTCCACCAGCAACCCATTCAATGTCCCCTCGGACATCATCAGCCTCCCAAAGCTCAGTACGCTTTGGGCAAATTCTTGTGCGGTATGTTGGACTGCGAACGTTTCGCTCCTTGCGGCGAGTTTCCCGACAAAGAGGGAGACATCCAGAGAGGCGTTGGTGAGATTGACCGTACGCGTGCGGAGTGCTTGTCCATGCGTCACGCTCTCCTGGAGCATCGTCTCTTGGGCAAAGACCGTATCCCCGAGCGTGTTAAGAAGCAGAACTTCATCGTTGATTCGTTGTAAGGCAGCCACGGCCCGTTGAATGCTCTGCTCGCATGCTTGTACGTTTTGTGTGGCGCTTGTGACCGTTCGTTCGGCACCCTCGATTTCCTCGTTCAAGTCAAAGAAATCGAAGACCTCCCCGAGACCAAACGTGAGAAGATTCCGTACGACCTGGTTAACAGGATTTATGTCTGTCATGCGTCACAAACAATATAAAACTGTACCCGAGCTGATTCCATACTGTCGCGTTTCCTCTCCGCAGACCGAATGGTCGCTCTGGCTTGTTCAACGTGTTGTTCGGCCGTCGCCTTTTGCCCACTGCGAGATGGCCGTTGAGCGCTGTGTAAACATGAGTCGAGAACACGCCCCACGTACTGCCAACTATCGCGTTGATTTTCTGCACCGTTTCGCAACCTCTCTGCGATTCGCACCATGTTCTTGAGTCTCTCGATGCGTTCTTGTGCCAACGCCACTTCGAACGTAAAATCGGTCGCGACCTGCATTTGTCCAGAAGGAAGGAGACGTGCCCGTTTGTCAACGAACCGTGCGTTGAGCCGTTGAAGCGATCCAGCGTACCTCCGTGAATTTTTGTGTCAAATGTCTCGCTTTCTCGTTCAATGATCGCAAGTGACCAAACACGACTTGGCTCTGTGATTTACATGCGTTCACGAGGGGCGTGCGAGCTTGGATCGCGGTAGCTCATCAAGGTAGACGTCCTTTGATCCTGGGTAACTTGGTGGAGTGATTCGATACGGTTGACGAGTACGAGGAGGCTATCCATCGCAGGGGCGGCGTCCTGCCTCAGAAGGGACTCGCTCTCAGATTGTAACGTGGTCAGAAACCATTCGAGGGATATACAACGCGCCGTTGCGTCCTCGATGTCTTGTTGCATCGTGGTAGCTTCTGAGACGAGCATGCCAATCTGTAGCTGAGGAACAAGGGAAGACAAGAGGTGAGTCCCCACTTTCATGCTGGCACATCGCTTGACCTACGTCTTCCTCCGGTGCCAGTTGTTCAGCTGACAGACAATGAAAATCAATTTGAAGCGACCTTCTAGCGGGATAGTACTCACGCGGCGGGAACTGGTGGGCTTGGAAAATTTGGGTGAGGGCACGGGCAAATTCGGGAAAGGCCATTGCGCGATCAAACGTAAGAAGTAGGATCTGGTAGGGGCTTGTCGATGGCGGTCCGCTAGCGATTCAGAAGAGAAGATAGGGCAAGTCGATGTTGATGTTGAGCCAAGGTTGTTGGGTCAAGTAGGCTCAGGGGGCGATTGGTTAACAGCAAGACACAATGGGGTATGGTGCGGCCTCACACGCGCGGAGCGCTGAGATGGTCGAGGCTGCGAATGCCCTGTACCGTAGTCAAGCAGGAAGACGCCATGCCTATCGCGCCCAAGTGTGATTGTCACAGGAAATGAAATGCCGTGTATGAAATGGTTTGAAGCTCCTGTCCTCAACGAGGTCGCATGGCAGATACATTGGTCCACGATCCTGCCTCACCTACGGTCCAGGTAAGAACGTCATCGCCATCGATTGAAGACAACAGGAACACGTATTCACGATGCTGGGATAGAAGCTGTGAGGAAACTTGAAGGGTCTTTGATATCCCGGATCATATGGCGCTTACCTGGATTGCGTCGTGATCAGTGAAATGCATAAGACGTGACAAGAAACAGCCCGAATGCGAGTTCATCTGTGATTCACCGGTGGACGAGATGGCAATTAGGAAGAATAGAGGCGACAAAGCGGAACTAAGTATCTGTCTATCCTTCAGCGTCAAGGAGAACAAGAGGAAAATGGTCAAAGAAGTCAAGGAGAGATCCAACTTGAAAAAAGCGGACACTCCATCGCAGGTTAACAGCCCCCGTAATGTCAGGGCGAATAGCTGACAACGTTGTCCAGTCATTTTCCACCATCACAGAAGAGTTCATAATTGTGACCCGTCTGGCTGAGAACCGGTCAACATCGCATTACAATCACATCAGGTCCTCGATCGCAAACTGTGGCTGCTGCCCTTCTACAAGCCTACCATTCCCTGCGATACTGTCGTCGCCGTTGCTATGAGCAATCATGTCCAGCGTCTCCTGCAACGCCCCTGGGTCACGCTCCACCAGCAACCCATTCAACGTCCCCTCGGACATCATCAGCCTCCCAAAGCTCAGTACGCTTTGGGCAAATTCTGGTGCAGGTTGGTGGACTGCAAACGTTTCGTTCCTTGCGGCGAGTTGCCCGACAAAGAGGGAGACATCCAGAGAGGCGTTGGTGAGATTGACCGTACGCGTGCGGAGTGCTTGTCCATGCGTCACGCTCTCCTGGAGCATCGTCTCTTGGGCAAAGACCTTATCCCCGAGCGAGTTAAGAAGCAGAACTTCATCGTTGATTCGTTGTAAGGCAGCCACGGCCCGTTGAATGCTCTGCTCGCATGCTTGTACGGTTTGTGTGGCGCTTGTGACCATTCGTTCGGCACCCTCGATTTCCTCGTTCAAGTCAAAGAAATCGAAGACCTCCCCGAGACCAAACGTGAGGAAATTCCATACGACCTGGTTAACAGAATTCATGTTTGTCGTCCATCACAAATAATATGAAACCGTGCCCGAGCTGATTCCATACTGTCGCGTTTCTCTCCGCAGACCGAATGGTCGTTCTGGCTTGTTCAACGTGTTGTTCGGCCGTCGCCTTCTGCCCACTGCGAGATGGCCGTTGAGCGCTGTGTAAACATGAGTCGAGAACACGCCCCACGTACTGCCAACTATCGCGTTGATTTCCTGCACCGTTTCGCAACCTCTCTGCGATCTGCACCATGTTCTTGAGTCTCTCGATGCGCTCCTGTGCCAACGTCACTTGAAACGTAAAGTATGTCGTGAGCTAAATTCGTCCAGGAAGGAAGGTGTGTGCCCATATGTCAACGAATCGTGAGTAGAGCTTTTGAAGCGATCCAGCGTACCTCCGTGAATTTTTGTGTCAAATGTCTCGCTTTCTCGCTCAATGATCGCAAGTGACCAAACACGACTTGGCTCTGTGATTTACATGCGTTCACGAGGGGCGTGCGAGCTTGGATCGCTCCAAACGCCGATGTAGGATCGCGGTAGCTCATCAAGGTAGACGTCCTTTGATCCTGGGTAACTTGGTGGAGTGATTCGATACGGTTGACGAGTACAAGGAGGCTATCCATCGCAGGGGCGGCGTCCTGCCTCAGAAGGGACTCGCTCTCAGATTGTAACGTGGTCAGAAACCGCTCAAGGGATCTACAACGCGCCGTTGCGTCCTCGATGTCTTGTTGCATCGTGGTAGCTTCTGAGACGAGCATGCCATCTGTAGCTGAGGAACAAGGGAAGACAAGAAGCGAGCCCCAACCTTGGCGCTGGCGCATCGCTTGACTTACGTCATCCGCTGGTGCAGGCGTTGACAGACAATGAGAATCAATATGAAGCGACCTCGATGTCCAGCGGGATAGTACTTACACCGTAGGGGCTGGTGGGCTTGAATAATTTGGATGATGACACGGACAGTTGACATTACATGATGAAAGGTAAGAAGTAGGTTCTGGTAGGGGCTTGTGGATGGTAATCCGCTAGGGATGCAAAATATTCAAGGATAGATCAACGTGCGGAGAGTATATAGGGCAAGTTGGAGTCCAGGTTGAGACAAGGCTGTTGGGTCGAGTAGGCTCAGGGGGCGATTGGTTAACAGCAAGACACAATGGGGTATGGTGCGGCCTCACACGCGCGGAGCGCTGAGATGGTCGAGGCTGCGAATGCCCTGTACCCTAGTGAAGCAAGAAGACGCCATGCCTATCGCGCCCAAGTGTGATTGTCACAGGAAATGAAATTCCGTGTATGAGATGGTTTGAATGTTCTGTCCTCGACGAGGTCGCATGGCCACGATCTTGCCTCACCTACGGTCCAGGCAAGAACGCCATCGCCATCGATTGAAGACAATAGGAACAAGCTGTGAGGAAACTTGAAGGGTGTTTGATGTCCCAGATCATATAGTAGCGCTTACCTGGATTGCGTCGTGATCAGTGAAATGCAGAAGACGTGTGACAAAAAAGACAGTGTCCTTCAAGTTGTAAGTTATTCAGGAAGCCCTGTGGAGACGGGCCAGCCAGCCTAGGTGTGAAGATGGCCGCTATGCATTAATTAAGCATTGTATGGCACATGCAGGCTGCAGAACTTGGTCGAACGCGTCACCATCGACGCCAACCTTTGGTGGAGTCAATGTCGGACTTTCAGTCGACTTCATCTCCGGTTACACCTGTACTCTGAGACTAGAGATCTTCGTCGGCAAAACAGTAAGAAAGGGGCAGTCTTCTATTTACGAGCGTCTCCGAGTATCAAATCACCCTCTTCCAGCTTCTTGCCAACGTTACACATCGATAAGTTACGGAAAACACGCGTTTCTATGACCTTTCAAACCATCCACGACTTCAAAGGAAACTTTAATCTTCTCAAGCAAAAGATGTCGATCAACCCGTGTAGCGTCGCCGACTGCGGACGTCAGTCTTTTCGTTGCCTTTTGGGTGCGAACGCCTTTGCCTCGTGGAGAACACAGATTCAGGAAGGTCCTAGGGAATGGAAGCAGGCTCCACGAGCGCTCTCTCTCCCCACAGACCTACGGGGTCTAATCACGAGTAATCTAGGTTGCCAGACCTTCGTATAAAAGGTTCACTCACCACGCATCAATCCGCCAACCAGTCTCATAGATACGTTCGGGTGAATATTTCTCACCATGTCATCCACGGAGTTGGTACAAGTACGCAATGCGGTCGCACAGGTATCCAGAGGCAGAGATGTTAATGAGGACAGCTGGATGGTGTGCGTACCTTTGTCCGCGGTCGTGCCACAACGTTCCGACTCTTTCTTTTCATAGCATGTGGTGTAATACGAACTGGGGAGACCTCCTCCAGCCTGCTCCACTCTCCATAGCCCTGCTGGGTTCACTGATGGTCATCGCTTCCAGCACAAACGATTTCTGTCCGTATCTCCCTCCCTCCATGCACAAATAACATTCCGCTGACTAACATTACACTCGCAGCGCTCATCTCCGAGAACAAGTCCGCCAAGTTCACGTACGCAAAATACCCCACCTCTTTCAAGACGTGTCTCCAGCAAATGGTAGGCGACGGCTACACTGCATTCGAGACGGCATCATACCAGATGACGCGTATCAACAACGCATCGAGTCAGTTGCCAGAGGCGATCAAGAGGGCCGTGACGATCATCATACAGAGTCAGTCTCCGATCGAAGTTGAATACTTGCTTCCGGATGCGCTCGACTCGGTTTCGGAACTGACCAACATATGCGTGTACGTTCTTCTGATGTCGCTCGCTTGCTCAACAGCCAGGATGGCATAGTTACTGACATCTTGAGTCAGAGACGCGTCGCGGTCGTGCGAGAGTGCGTTTGTTAGGATTTCCGCACTTGCTCAAGAGATATTGGAGTGTACAACTTACAAGGTAGGCTCATGTTTCAGACCTTCCAGGCTCATTTGTGCTTCATTATGAGACAGATCGGAAGCGTAGAACAAGTAACAGTGCGTAACGAAATGCACCTCGCTATCTTTAAGCAACAGGCAGAGCAAGAAGAACAAATGGTCAAGGAAGCCAAGGAGACATCTGAGTTGATGAAAAAGGTAGGAATGCCATTGCAGCGACCCTT
The DNA here is from genome assembly GCA_038092915.1 of Boletus pseudopeckii. Taxonomy (NCBI): domain Eukaryota; kingdom Fungi; phylum Basidiomycota; class Agaricomycetes; order Boletales; family Boletaceae; genus Boletus; species Boletus pseudopeckii. Next base: position 39,262 of record JBBPRH010000138.1, read on the forward strand.
TCGAATATGTCAGGAGAATGACTGACGATGTCATCCAGTCATTCGCGAATGCAGAACAAGAGTTTAAGACTGCTGTCGATAGTGTCCCGTCTGGGTGAGTTTCTTTGTTGTCATCAGATGATGGAGATCTTGACATCTTCATTAGTTGGGATCTCGTGGGCATGCATGTAGTAGAAAGCTTGACGAATGCCGTCACAGCCCCTGTGAACGCCTTTTTTGGTACGGCCAACGTCAGGAGTCACTACTTGCAAACTGGCTCGTCTCCTGTAGGAGGTAAGCACACACAAATTCTCAAATAAATGTGCTGAATGGTCAACGGTTGGCGACACGTGCAGAAAAATCGACGCAACCTTCAGGGGAAGCACTGAGTGACCCCGGGGTCTCTCTCGCACAGCAAATCCTTGGACTCGTTTCTGCCCTGAATCTCCTCATCTCTGGTGGACCTGGTAAGAAGCCTGACTGGGATAAGATTCGCGACTCGGTACGTGTTCTGCATGGCAACTATCGTCTTCTACAGATGCCTTATTCGTGTACCCATTCAGAACAACAAGAGTGGTGGCTTGTATGTCGAAGCGAGCTTGGAAAGAACGATAGATCGCCTAGACAAAACCAAGCCCATCTCCTCAGAGCTCCTGCCTATCATGGAACAAGCCATTCGCGTCACAAAGAAGGTCAATACGACGGCGAGGACCATCGAGAGTGGCGACGATAGAGCCCTCAGGAAACACAAGCCTGTCGTAAAGAAGATGATAAACGATCTCCAGGGTATTGTGACGCGGTGCAATCTCATTCTGCAGCAAACTGGGAACAATGCGACTGGCCCTGGTACCCCGAAGAACGTCTCGACTGCCACCAGTTGTACGGTATGTACGGCCTTCTATCGCCAGTGAACGATGCGGTATGACCGAGTCTCCTCGTATAGCAAGCTGCGGTCGAAACAGCGAAATTCAGTGTGCGTATGCGAGGGACAAATCTTTGACGACTGACTCATGTTCACCCCCAGGTCGATCAAACGCGCGCGAACCTTGAAGCGGCACGAGAATCATACGACAGGGCGTCCTCGCGTTTAATCGAAGGCCAGCGTGAAATCACAAAGACGATTGCATCTATGACGCAATTGTCTCTGGAGAACGCAACCTTGAAAGAGATCCTGCCTGTGTTGATGCAAGCCGTCAAGGCCTTCACGAGTACGTACGCGCCGCCTCTGCATGCGTTCATTGTGACCACGCCTACAACCCACTTGGTACCACAGCGCTCCGTGCCCAGTTTTCGCAAATGACGCAGTTCTTTTGCAACGTTGCATCGCTCATCAACGACGTGATGAAACCCCAAGTAACGTCATGGGTCAAAAACATAGAGACAAACTCCAAGATGGTCCTTGCTGGCGTCACGCTTTCCGGTGAACGCTTCCCGCGCCAATCTAGACGGTCTTTGTTGAACTAACATAGCCTTTGGCGCATTACTACTTAGACTGGACCCGGCATGCGATGTATGCCCAAATGATGGGCCCACTCAAAGTGAGCATGCTCGCCGAGCGCATTTCGCGAACATACCTGCGTGTGTCGGATTTGTATATCATGCCTGCTCAAAGGTCCGAGTTCCCTTGCTTTCTATGGCTGTCCGCCTTGGCTGACGACCCGCTGTGGTCCTTAGAGAAGTTGGACATTTGCTTCAATTTCAAGAGGATAGAAGTGCAGAAGGCAAACGGTTGTTTACATGTACGTCTCCTCTCATGCCGCGTGACGCGGAGAGAGAGATCCATCGATGACCCATGACCGGGGATTTGCGCAGTGAAACTCGGTCAGGCCCAGGCAGCCATACAAGAAAAGTCGCAAATGGCGAGTCAGAAGATAATCGAGCTCGTTGCGGAGGACCAAAAGGTAAGCCTCAACAAGACGAATCCAACGAGAGTCATCGTTGCGTGGCAGAAAATAGATGCCTTTGCTTTTTTGGTTTCGTTGACGTGTGCTCATTCTTTCGTGTCTTTGCTTTTCGCCCGCCTCCCCTGATTTTAGAAATTCGTCGGCAATATCAATCAACGTCTGGAAAAGATACAAGATACCGTCGGGCGGGCTCTGCCTGCGATCAGGGAACCTGGTATGTCTCCTGTTCTATCCTCCTCCATCCCGTGTTCTTGTTCGATTATGGTCGGTCGTCGGTCGTCGCGCTCATCAGCTTCATCTTTCAAATAGTTCCGCGACAGATAGCGGACGTGACAGCGGCCCACGTCGAGGAGTTTGACCGTCAGAGACAGGCGGTGGAGGATGCAACGCCTCCGTATTCGATAGAGGAGCTGATGTGATGTATCGAGGTTCAAAAGGCCGCTCGATGACTCATACCCTATACGCGATTCCGATTCCGATTTCTTCTGTCATGCCACACTTGTTTTTAGCTCTGTGTCGATCTGTGTACGATATCATGCAAGCTGATAGTCGCGCCCTCATCGAGAACCATAGGCGTGCGAGGGACTTTGGGTCATTCTGCATCCAGCTACCTTTACAAAATGTATGATATGTATGGTACATGATCCGTTTCGAGAGAGACCCATCATTGAGGGCCGCATCTCCTAGAACTTGTGCTTGGAGACGGTCTCCCAGAACCCGACACCCTGGAGCTTGGCGATCTCGAGTTCGAGCGCACTCGGCTGGCGGCTTCCATCCGGGCCCGCAAACGCACCCGCACCCCAAGGCGATCCTGAAACGCAGAGACACAAAACACACGCAACGACCATCAGCCCATGGGTGGGACAACAGAGAGTGCGATGAGACGTACCACCGTGAACCTCGGACAGGTCGGACAATTGGGGAAACGTACGGCCGTAGCCGAGGGGGACATATATGATACCGTGGTGCGTGAGCGTCGAGAGCGAGTTGATGACGGTTGCTTCTTGTCCGCCGCCTGGCGTACCCGTAGTGACGAACACGGCCGCAAACTTGCCTATCAATGCGCCTTTGGCCCAGAGTCCACCAGTCGTGTCCCAAAAGACCTGTCGAGGGGTAATCAGATCTCTGGCTACGCCACGACGCCACAGGGACCCTGCTACGGCAGGATCGACATGAGACCCACCTTCCACTGCGCAGGGAAGTTGCCGTAACGAGTGGGTATACCAAAGATGAAGGCATCAAAATCCTGCAGCTGCCCGGCAGTGATGACGGGGTAGTCTGGTTTAGGAGGGGCGTTCATTTTGGCGAGGATGTCGGCCGGGAGGGTCTCTGGGATTCTAGATGGGCGATGGGCGATTGAATCGATGGATCGATCATAGATGGACATACTGGTAGATGGTGGCAGAACCGCCAGCTTCTACGATACCAGCCTTGACGGATTCGGCGACTACGAACAAGACGATGATCAGAGCGCTCACGAACGGGTTACAACACTTACGTTTGGCGATATGACCGTACAAGGTGTAGATGATGATGGCGACCTTTGGGGAAGACATGTCGAGTTGGAGATGGGTGGTATGGAAGGGAAGGATCAACGTTCGATGGGGCTCATTGGGGGGCAATTTGGGTCGGTATTTGTAGCTTTACGGGCCAAGACGGAATGGCGAAATCTGGGCGGGCGGTGATTGGTCATTATCCAGTCTGGCACGTAAAGGATACAATCATCAGGGCGGCGGTGATTGGTCGCTACCAGGTCGGGCACATAAAGGACACGTTCATCTACCTAGCGCGATACGATTACGGTCAACATGCACAAAAACGATGTTATGGTACTCACGAGAACCCGCGGTGTCATGAGCTGACCGATCTATGTGTCAGGGCGTCACCGAAGCTGCCAGTCGCAAATGGACGCCAGCTGTCATCCATGTTGTTCAAAATCTCCACCTCGGTAAGCCATCCGAGTCACGATGGTTGCAATTCAAACCAATTGAGCGACGAGCTCATACGCTGCAAAACACTACTTTTCGGCAGTATCCGTCGTCTGGCGCAAGCGTGAATGTCTCAGTTACCTCCACCCTCAGTCCGCGCGCGCACGTTGCTTTAGGAATGCGGGTCGGCTCGTCGAGGGAAAGAAAGGCATATATAAGGGAACGGATACGTATCCAGCATTGTCATTCTCCGACTCTGGTATATGTCAGCCAGATAGACTTAGGGGCTATCCTCTAGCCAGCGCGGATGACCAATCGTCACGCAATCGGCACGCGACATTCATGCAAAGGGTCGATCCATTTTCAGACCCACCCTCTGAGAAGCTCGTCTAGATCTAGGATATAAAATGGCCAGCCTAGTCGGCCCTAATGAATAGCCTTAAATTAACCCTTCGAACTCTTCATGGTGCCAGCGACTCATGTCCCGGAGCAATCTTTTCATTCCATATCCTATTGTACACAACAAATTAGCCATGATAGCCCCGTACAAGTATTTCTTATGCATCTTTTTCAGGCTCGACCGGGAACTCGTACCTGGAGACAACTTCCCAGAATTTTTTGCCCTGCATCTTAGCGAGTGAGAGCTCGAGAGGAGTGGGCTGGCGAGCGCCATCGGCACCAGCAAACGTACCCGCTCCCCAAGGCGAACCTATGATGCTCGTCAGACCCCTAAGATCGCGAATTGATATAACCGAGACTTACCACCACGGACCTCGTTCGTGTTGGCTAGTGTTGGAAAGTTGTCCTTGTAACCAAGAGGGACAAAGCAGATGCCATGGTGGGCGAGAGTGCTGAGGGAGCTCATCACGGTAGCTTCCTGGCCACCACCCGGTGTGCCCGTGGAGACGAACACGCCAGCGAACTTGCCTGCCAAGGTGCCATGTGTCCAGAGCCCGCCGGTCGCATCCCAAAACACCTTGAGAACACGTGATAAAATTAGCTCTCGGGTACGACCAAACGAACGAAGGAACGGATCAAAGATACCAACCTTCCACTGAGCAGGGAAGTTACCATAACGAGTAGGGATACCGAACAGGTATGCATTGAAGTCCTTGAGGTCAAGGGGATTGAGAATCGGGTAGTCTGGTTTAGGGGGTGCATGCATTTTGGCTAGAATATCCTCCGAGAGGGTCTCTGCAATCCTGGATGGAGGATTGAATCAACGGTCATGTGCAGAGATATGTTAAAACATACTGGTAGATGGTGGCCGAGCCGCCAGCGTCCGCAATGCCTTGTTTGACGGATTCCGCCACTGGGACATTGTGGTGATTAAGGGTAAGCCGAGTCGGGACAAGATATGATGCTCACGCTTCGCGATATGGCCGTGCAACGAGTAGATGATGATTGCGACTTTGGGAAAAGACATGGTGCAAGCAAGTACTAAAACCACTGAGAGGAGGGGCCAGATGAGTTATTTGTATGGCCGTCGAAATTGCAATCGCAGCTGCTGTGCTTGGAAATTTAGGGGATATCTTCGTCATCGGCCCCGAAAGAGTAAGAGACTCTGAGCTCACCGACTGGCATGACACTAACCACCACTGCTGGCTGCATAGACCAGAACGGATACACACCGACTTCAGGCGCCCACCGCTGCGGAATTGCCCATCCGAATCAGTGCATGGCGCATCGGCCACCGAAACACTTTCGTGGTTCCGCTCCCATCTCGGTACCATGCTCATCAGGAACGGAAGGTTAAAGGTTGGACAAGAGTGCTGTGTCGCCTGACGATAAATTTTTAGCAATCCCGAGAACTTGAGATCTCTTTTGGAACATGCTGAATCATTATAGAATAAATACGACAGCTCCATCGTGGTTCTTGGAGTCGCCTGATGCACTGATAAGCAAGATTTATCCTCGGCGTCCCGACTCAAACGTAGGATATCTTTGAACATACCTAAAATTTAGTCACCACCGAGTTTTTTTTATGGTCGCAACTTGAACCGCCACATCGTCAATCAGAACGGGCTGCAGGTACTCGTCTTGAGCAGGACTTTTACTGCGTCGTGGATCCCAGACTTCTCTGGGCGAGACAAAGGAGGCTAAAGGCTTTACCGTGCTTCACTGGGCTTCGTTCGCCGAGAGATATTTTCTGCCGCTGGCAACCCATGAGAAAGCTGGCGTGTAATAATTCAGGGCCAAGCCACAATCCATTTAGTATAGCTTCCGACGTTTCTGCAAGCTTTTTTTCTTCACTCTTCACAGCCGTTATCTGAAAGGACCTTTTGCCCGCTCATGGAATAGCTCATCTTATTGGGTCTTGATTTGGATGTTGTTTTCCAAGGTTGCCCAGGCCACCGGTAAGCATTTGTTGGCGTTCATGGATGAGAAATCCAACCCCAATGCATCTCAAAAATTGATGATGCGCAGGTACCGTCTTTTTGGTATCAAGTAATCCTCCACTGCTAATGCATAAAAGCACATCATGTGGTCAATAGCAAAGATTTCCAGGCCTTGGCACCATACGCCGTCGTCCCACGCCTGATACACGCTCTTTAGCCTCCTTTCCTCCTCTAGTCGACCCCCTTCCTCACACACTGCTGTGTCAGCTTCTTTTTAAAATATCCCCCGAATGTGTTTCCCTGGAAAGCGGCAAAAGGACAATTTCTCCGAACGAAAGCAGGAGCGAAAAGATACAAAAACTGACACAACTGAACCCAGACCATCATCTGCCCCCGTTTCTTATACATCTCCACCAGCACCAGCACCTCCCTCAGAGCCTACTCTTCCTCAATCTCCAGATACCACTATGTCGGCCCCCCGAGTTGCCATCGTCATCTACTCCCTATACGGCCATATTTCCAAACGTATGTCCCGCCATTGCGTCTTTCTCTCACTCGTTCTAAGACCAAATGTTTTTTGCGCAGTCGCCGAGGCTGTCAAGACTGGTGTCACTGAAGCCGGTGGGAGTGCTACCATCTACCAGTAAGCGTCGTTGCCCCCCCTTCTACGTGTCTCGTCCACTAACATGGCATATAGAATCCAAGAGACCCTCTCCGAGGACATCTTGAAGCTCGTCAAGGCACCTCCTCGCCCAGACTACCCTATCCTTCTCCCCGACGACATGGTCAACTTTGACGCCTTCCTTTTCGGTATTCCCACTCGCTATGGTAACTTCCCCGTGCAGTGGAAGGTATGCGTCCTGCGCGGACCATGTGATGCGTCGTGTCTCATCGAATTCATTAGGCATTTTGGGATGCAACTGGCCCACTCTGGAGCAAGTCCGCTCTCGCTGGCAAGTTATGTGGTGTCTTCGTCTCCACCGGCACCCAGGGTGGTGGACAGGAGATCACCGTTGCCAACACCCTCTCCACCTTTGTCCACCACGGGATGATCTACGTCCCTCTCGGCTACAAACATGCCTTCCCTCAACTGTCCAACCTGACTGAGATCCACGGTGGTACGTCAAAAAAAGGTCATTTCACCTGTACATTCAGAGCCTCATCCCTTTTTCCTCCCTGTTCTCGTCCCAGGCTCTTCCTGGGGTGCGGGAACGTTTGCAGGCACAGATGGCTCTCGCCAGCCTTCCCCGCTTGAAATGGAAATCGCATCTCTACAGGGTAAAGGATTCTGGGAGATTGCTGCCCAGTACCAAGGTTTCTCCAAGTAAATTGGCTCCCCCCCCTCCCTCGCACGTCTGTTTGGCTCCGTGTGATTGATTGCGTGTGTCTATCGTCAGCTTGTAGAACATCTTGTATATATTTCGTCTTTTTCAAAAAATAAAACAACGCGTCGATCGCATACGAAAACAGGGTGGACAGTTCACAGTTCAGCCAACACGCGACTTCAAGGGAACGCACGCCTGGCACTTATCAGATAACCGACGTCACTGGCGCTTCGAAGGAGAATGGGCCCCGCTATTATTATATCACGTTCGTCTCACGCAACAACCACCGGGGGCCGACATGGTAATAACATATCCTCGGCATGAGTCGTGGTAGCCCCCAACTTTTTTTTCTTCTCCCGGGGCTTACGGCGGCCATGGTCGCCAAACGTAGCAAGGTGCGAATGCATAGCTGCACGTGTCCACGACGATCGCGATCGTTTTACGTGTGGGTGTAGGGGAAAAATTTAAATGGAAAAGTGGATGGATGCCACCAAGCAGCATTTCAAGAGACCTTTTGAGTGCAGCGAGATGGCCATGCTCAGAATCAAATGGCCTGTGAACGTCTTACGTGTGTGTCGCTCGCCCCCTGTTACGCACCGCGGCATGATGGCGAAGTAACAGGTTCGCGATCCTTTAAGCGTTGGGGGTGAGGAGGGGAGGTTGATGCCATTGATGCCATCAAGTCAAAGGACGTTGGTTAATAAGGCTTACCGGGGGGGTTGAATCGTCATGTCCAAAGTGAGACCCTTGAAGCATCATACCCGCGTCAACTGGACGGTTTTCCGCAAACGATGTGATGTGGATTCGGCGGCGACTAAACCACCCAGCTACATGACAACGTGACACGGTCTCACTTGAGTTGAATATCTGTGCATGTCATCAATCGGGTCGGTGTTCATGCACATATGGCGTGATGGGCCACGTATGGACATGAACGAACGCGCATGCGAACAATGTGACAATTCGAGAAAACGGCCCCCGGCGGTGTCATGGCAAAAGTCAACTTAAACGAAAAAAGGAAAGGGACCAGAACTCGGTAAAGGATACATACATCGCCGTTTATCAAGTGGATTGTAAGAGTGAACCTAGAGGCGGAAAGTTCGACATCATCAGGTGTACTAAGCGAAACCAACGTCGTCGGCCCAGCCAAGATTCGGACCCAACCGATCCGCCAAGTCGTCGTCCATGGCACCCCAGGACGCTTCTTCCTTGCCTTTGACAGCCTGCGTGGGACGGATCAGCCTCCGGATACAACGTTGTCCAACGGCTCATGGACCATTGATAAACGAGGAATGATGTGAAACGTCGTCCTCCCGCCGGTGGAAGACGCGCGGAAGTTACAACTCGGAACCGACACATCGCAATAATTGCGTACCTTGGTCAAATATTCCTTGCTCCTCGCCATCTCCCTCTCCAGATTAGCCAATAACGCGGCTTGCTCCTGAGCGTGTGCAAGTACTCTATCCACGTCTGCCTTCTCGAACATGACGGGCGCATCAAAGAAGGAAACCGTTCCGTTGGCGGATAGTTGCGCCGATATTTCCGAGGATGCAATCTGTGCCGCGTTTTCGCTTGTGAACACGGCCGCCGCGATATACATACGTGTTGGTACTTGAGAACGCTCACCATATCGAGAATTAAAGCTCGAACTTCGTCTACGCTCTCAATTCCGACAGCATGCGCAATGTCAGACAAGTGGAGCGTGAGGTACGTCGCCGTCAATTTCTTTATCGACCATCGAGGCGCGCGTTCCAGTGCCTGAAGCACCAATCCTAGCGTCTTCTCCTATCTCAGATTGAATCAGCATCCAAAGTCTTTGAGTCATCGACAGGTATACGGACAGTTGTGAAAACCAGTTCCCCCTCCACGATTGAACGCAGTTCATCTCTGTGATCCGGGTACGCGTTCACGAACGCTGAATACGGCGTGCCCTTGAAAAGTCGAGGTAACACTGGGTGAATGTACTTTGGCGGTGGTGTCGTCTGTCGCAGTACATCAGCGGGAGCTCGTGTCTGCTACATGTAGGTCCACCTTGCCCTCATGGATCAGCTGTACGAGAACCAACTTCTTGAGCGCTTCCATCTGAATGGCTGCGGCAGCCGAGCCTGAACTACATGCACATATCTCAAAGAACTCCTGCGCTTCAGCCCAGCGTTTGAGCGCAGCGTACACCATACCCCCTGCATAATGATACACCAAGTTGTCGTTGTAATGCAAGTCCGAAATTGAAGTATCTATTGTCGTAATTGGGTTTGCGAGAACAGGAAGGGCCGCCGTGAAATGTCGAGTCGATACGCATATCTGTCCAAGTCTCGTTTGGGACAGCAGTTCAGGATAGACGAACGATGACGCTCACCTTGAGAAAAATGGGATGGATAGTCGTCAGATGAGAAAGAGACGGTGCGTATCTAGTCAATAAATTAAACAGGGGTTGAATAGCGAGCGTAGGCTGTCCATTTCGAGATTAGAATGTGCGTTATTTATTCACGGTTCAACATTACTTACGTTCCCCGCTGCTTCCGCAAGTAAAGGTATCCCAATTGCAAGGAGCGTGACTGAAACAAGATGAGATATGGCACGACCAAAAAAAAACATCCTCACCTCTTTCAGGAGCATACCGTGCCTGCTCCGGCACGAATGTTCGGCAAAACTCGGTCACATATTCCAACGGGAGATTCGGTGCGCCCGTCGTATGCAACCGCGCAGCTCTACCATGCATAATCCGAGTCATCAAGTGGAAAAGGGTCGCGTGACGAACACGACTCACAGGATGTGCAATATGCCCAGCGTGTTCGCTTGGATGTCCAACACGCTCAACGGGTCCTGTCCGTCCGACAACAAACTCGCAAGAATCACATCCCGCACCTCCTTTGGTGCAAACACTTTGAGTTGTTGGTTCAATTGCGATGGAGAGACGGCGGTTGTGATGGCCGTGATGACGTTGACGAGCGAGATATTGTTATCGGTGGTGGTGGGTGGGGTTGGCAATTGCGTCTGCGTTTGCGTTTGCGTTTGCACTGGGGATGGTTGTTGCTGCACGTTCGGTTCTGGTTGGGGAGTGGGCTGTTGCGGTGGCGTTGGAAGACTCGGTTGGCTCATGACACAGGGTTTTGAGAGCTGGCGTGCGGGTGACGATGAGTCTGGTGGCACACGATCTTGAGAGTCACTGTAAGCGTAATCAACGCTGTCGATGTCGTTCTTGTCTCAAAAGATCCGACACGGAAACGAATACGACAACTCACAGCACGAAAAGTAGATCGCGAGAGACGTGTGACGTCCGTATGCGCGATCAGATACGAAAACTCGTGCACAAGAGCCGGCTAAGCTTCCGATTTCCACCAAGACTTGCACTGACGTTTGGACAGGGTAGTACCACACTCGATACGCAGAGTACCAATAGATCAAAGGAAAGGTGCAGGCAAAAACCGGGCTAGGGGGCGTAGGAAACACAATTAGGATTACGTAAGATGAAGCACGTCCTACGAGTAACCATCCATCATCCTCGCCTCCTCACCAGTCATCGTCAGAAATTGGGACTTATTCGCTCATCCCATCGTCCGCGCCGCTCATCGGGAAAAGTCCAAGAGACACCAGCACCACTTCGTCTCCCTTTGGTATGGTCTCCTCGAATTGCCCTCCATTACGAGCGATTTGTCTATACCAATCGGCCTCTTCGGAACTATTAACCGCACGAATCATGTCCATATCCACAAAGCGAGTGACCTACTATTTCGGCAATCCATCGACCTTTGGTGAGGATCGTCAGTATCGGGACATCGAGAAGAACGCACGCAACGAGCTTGCTTGCACACCAAATATGACCGCCACCTCGTTCAGTCAGCCGATCAGAAATCTCAGGTTAGCTACAACACAACCAGAAGCTCAGTCTGAGCACTAGAGAAGGTCTGAATAACTTACCCGAGGGCCGTTCTCCGATTAACAACAAACCGTGCTTTCCGTACTATCCTCCACGCGTTTCTCGTACAATTCAGGCATCGCCTCACTGTTTGGAAGCTTTGACCAGACTTTGGCCAACGAGAGCGCCGAGTATTTTGAGTAAGAAAATCGTTGCGTGCCTAACATCACTGCATTTCCAACGAGTAGATTCGAAAACGGAGGGCTGCCGAACGGGCCCTTAGTAAAATCGAGGCATTATGGCGCCACGTCTTTAAAGAAACCGCTTTCTCCAAACGGGAAACCCGATACTTTAGCAGCCCCACAGAAGAAAATCAGAAGGCGCATAGGCAGGGATGAACTCACGAGAGACAGGTGCAACATCAAGCCTCGAGTGTGTATCTTCTTCATCACCGCTGAGAAAACTGGTCATGGAACTGTCTCGCTGGGGACAGACAGGTCCTTCGATCGTGCGACGATGTGGGCGCATACCTGAAACGCAGGAGTGCAGAGGACCGTTGTTTGATTATAGCGTGTTCGCAGCACCGCAGAGGCGCACAACCCGCCATCCCAGCATCATGCTTCTATCTCTACTAATACCGCGAAACGATTGATGGCCAAGCTCAGGGCGATGTTCGCGTGAAGAGCATACTGAATGACTGAGATTTATCGAGGTATAAAAGAAGGTCATTTCCGAGGGACCTCCAGACGAGACACACCGGACGATATCCCTGCCACCAAGGACCAGCATGACGGAAGAAAAGTACGACGCCATCATCGTTGGCGGGGGGTTTGGAGGCGTCTATCATCTCATCCACCTCCGCGAGATTGGTTTGAGATGTAAATTGATCGAGGCTGGGTCCGAGTTTGGTGGCACTTGGTACTGGAACAGGTACCCTGGTGCTCGTGTCGACAGCGACATTCCCATTTACGAGTTCTCGCGCCCCGAGCTTTGGCAAGGGTGGACGTGGACCGAGAAGTTCCCTGGATGGAAGGAACTACAAGCGTACGACAAATTCAATCTCGCTTGGTATTGTACTCACGTGCACTTGACCAGGTATTTCGCATACGTGGACGACAAGTTTGATCTTCGCAAAGATTGTCGGCTTGACTCAACCGTGAAACAAGCACACTGGGATGACCGGTTGCACGTCTGGCACGTCACATCGAACGGAAAAGATGGCGTATACAAGGCTGCGGCACCTCATCTGATCATGTGCACGGTCAGACTGGCGTTACCTTCGTCTTCCATGACTAACGACTATCTAGGGCTTCGCATCCAAGCCGTATACACCAAATTTGAAGGGGCTAGAAACATTCCAGGGACCATGGAGTCACACGGCACGATGGCCAAAGGACGGGATCGAGACAAGCGGAAAGAGAGTTGGCGTCATTGGCACGGGAGCGAGTGGGGTGCAAGTGACCCAAGAGATTGGACAACACGTACGACGCATGGCTTGCCCAATCTTCATGGTAACTCATTAACTGCACCTTGGATTAGGTTAAGCATCTTACCGTATTCCAACGAACCCCGAACCTTACGACGCCTATGGGCCAATATCGCGTTAGCAAGCAGGTTCAGGACCATTTCAAGCAAGTATACAAGGAGATCTACCAAAAACTTCCCAATACATTCGGCGGATTTCCCACCGAACGGATTCAACGACCAATGATGCAAGACAGTGAAGAAGAAAGACAAGCGGCGTTCCAAGTGTTATGGGACCGGGGAGCCTTCCATTTCTGGCGTAGGTCGTCTGTGGTGATCTCAGCACAGCCACTAAGAGTTTATTGTCCGCCATTCATATAGTTGCAAATTATCAAGACCTCTTCACTGACAAGGAAGGAAATGATGCTGCATATGCATTCTGGAGGAAGAAAGTAGGCGAGAGGGTGAAGGACCCTATAAAACGCGAGCTATTAGCGCCGGCAGTGCCACCTCACCCATTTGGTTGCAAGCGCCCATGTCAAGAGCAATATTTCTACGAGATCTTCAATCAGGACAACGTTGACCTCGTTGACATTAACGCGAATCCAATCATTGAGATCACGCCAAAAGGCGTGAAGACGACGGAAAAGGAGTACGAGCTCGACGTGCTTGTTCTTGCAACTGGTGCGTGTGCTGGATCGCCATCGCACCAGATACGTGGCTAAAATGGACATCAATAGGTTTCGACACCCACATTGGCGCGTTCATCGATGTGGACCTGCGTGGGGTAAACGGTGAGACGATCCAGGATCATTGGCGAGATGGCACGACCACCTAGTGAGTTTTTGAATCTTCCGTGCCCGTTTAGCATGCTCATAATCCATCTTATCGTTAAAAGCCTAGGAATGACGATCGACAACTTCCCGAACCTATACTTTGTGTATGGCCCCCAAGGACCGACCGCGTTCTGCAATGGTCCGACATGCGTGGAAATGCA